>LGAG01001199.1:78133-88599 GCA_001278395.1 Lerema accius | reverse complement strand
GAAGACGATTCCAGTGACACCTCACAAAAATTCCGTAAGCCGTTTATGGTGGATATCGTGCTTAAGAACTGGATATACATACCTTTAAACAAATGTATCCTTTTTGGCGCAATCGGGTAAAGCAACCATTTATAATTCACAATCCCAGACTTTACACGTACAATACTATTAATGCAAAAGTAACCCAGTGTCTCTGTTATCTTAACACGGTCATCCCGCTTGACTGATTAGAATTAAAGGTACAGAGATAAAGTCCATCAGGCAGGTCATGAGTTTTCTCTAAAAATTTAGAGTATACTATATCTACCCAGTACCTCATTTTAATTTTACACGGAGTCTTGAACAATATACCTTAGTATTTATTTTTATAGAGAGTATCAGTGTAGTTATTAGGGTAGTTCAAGATAGTGTGACAAGGACGCAGTAGGTGAAGTCGTATGTAATGGTGCGCATCTTCAGTGCGGTTGCGGTATGCGTGCGAACCGCGCCGTTGTGGCTACTGTAGTGATGGCCTGCTTCGTATATCAGACAGTCGATTAATATTTTCGTATATTAACATTGTTAAACACTATTTATTCATTACACTTTGTGTCTTGACAGAAGAAATTACCGTCAATAGTTCAGAATATCTACCTATTGTAGAAGAATGCGAATTAAACTCACTATATTACCGTAATCGATCGTAAAACCGTGTTCCAAAGCTTACAGTTCAAATAATTATAATTGTGTGTGCGCTATTAGTTCCTAAGACGAAATAAATGATTTAAATTTGAATTAGAAGTTTGAATATTCAAACATTGTTTACCTTTATAAAAACGAAAAGGGTGCAACCCACAAAAATCACGCTTGAAATCTTAATAATATTTTTATACAAGACGTCTTTACCCCACCTTATTGATACAAAGCCCTGTTTGATTCTATCGATATCCGTATCAAACAAGTCGCTCGTAATCAGTATACGTACAAGTTAGCATCCGTAACGAGCGGCATGTAATAAAGCCGCTCAGCCACCAAGTGTCTCAACACGCTCGTTTGGGACCTCCTCGTCTTTGACACACTGCCTCCCCTGAATACACATGTTTATCTTACTCATCCTTTGCAATTTGAGATCTCGTAATGTCTCTCCTCTGACGCAGGTTCTCTCCTTCACGTTCAGCCATCACCCTTTTGTGAAACCAAACCTTCAAAGTTTCACCGTCAAGATGTTATCAGTATCGCTTTGAGAAACACTGTTCAAACAATGGGGTTCGTCGTTTAAGATTATTATACAGTTTTGTATAATAATCAAGGTAGAATACCTGGTGTCAGGGTAGAATACTGAGGTATAAACGACTGCTATCTAACGATCAACCGGAACCGACGAATTTGAAAGAAAGAAAGAAATCGTATATTTGCGTGCAACCTGAAAACGGAAACGCTACAGAATGTTGCCACGGGCGGTGACCCATCCTTCTTCCTATCATATCCACTGTTGTATAAGCGGATCACTTAGATTTAATGCAAACAAAGTTATGAGCGCTTCATGACCATTGATAGATCCATTTAACGTTCAATCCCCTTGCTATTTCAGTAATGGCTGACAGCAAAATTCCACCCCGCTAGTGATATTTGCCATCCCTTTGTACGGATGCTATTAATTTATAATTATATTATCGAAGGCAGTCAATTTGAGGAAACAAAGCCCCATAATAATAGCGCAGCAGAGTAAACGCGCCGTCGCCGAGCGCTCCACATTTCACGTCCAACTTGCTACAAATTTGATTACCTCGGTCCGGTTCCAGTTTCAGCTACCGATATTCAAGCACTAGCTTATACGTGTACGTGTTGTACGCATTGGATTATATTGACACTTAATATAGGTATTTGTATTCTAGATACTTCCAGCAGTATTTCTGGTAACATCTTTTTAGTTGCATAAAAAAATTTTAAGAATCAAAACTTTTTTTGTCCTCCGTTCCATGATATCACCTATTCCAAAACGATGCTTGAATAACAACATGGGGCAGCTTTATGCAGTATAAAGGTTATCAGTATATCAGTAGGTACTTGGAAAACATAAAAAAGGTACATATTATGTGTGTCAGTTGTGTAAATAATTTTGAATTTGATAATGTAATGACTTCCGTCCACAAACAATATTTTCAAGACATACAAAGACTTGATCAAAAGCTATTAAAATATAATCTGGTTACGACGGACCGTCGCTGGGAAGCCATTTATTGAATTTCAGCGTTATTATGTTCCGGGTAACACGCGCGATGGAAAAGTTTCCTACTATAAAATTTCATGTAATAAATAATTTTCGGGTACTCAACAAGTTTAACTAGTTAGTAGCTGACTGCCTTTACATTAAAATAGCCATTATTATATTCCGATCTCATAAATCACTCCAACTACATTTTATTCGCTATCTGAAAATCTATTTTTTCCCACCACATTATAGCCTATATTGCCCGGGCAAACCTTTTTTGACGTGACAAAAAATAAATACGATCGTCTGGTCGTAAAGGAAAACTTTTCATTTTGCTCTGTCTCAAACTTTCTGTCCAAAACTTCATGTGTCCAGTTGCTATGCCAATACAACGACTTCCACTATCTTACGCAACCGTCATGAGGTCATTTACATCTACAGGACCTGCTCTTGTCACTTTTCATCTCTATAATTAGCTACTTATTAGCTCAATAAAAGGTATGGCTTAACAACTAATTAGCCAGTGACGTCCATACCCATCTACTTTCCTATCGCGGCGGCAGTCGCTCAACTAGTCAATCACTTAGAATTGATAAAAGCCACTTCAGTAAATTCATTATTATACAATCAATGTCGATCAATAAGCGAAAACACGTTATCATCAATGATTACTCAGTGACTGACGTTTTACATTATAGTCTAATTGTCAACTCAACCTGTTTACAAGAGACGTCTCGATCGAGGGACTTGGCATTACCTAAACAAACAATAAGATTTCGTCGAGATCACGAAACCGAACCGAATTCAAACCTCTTCGCAACCTCACAAAAGAGCCACTGGTTTGTGTACTGAATAAATGAATTAGTTTCATTCAAAAGCTCACTTCGTTTCGGAGTCAATCCTCTTAAATGAGCGAAAAGAGTAATAAAAGACAAAGACGGAGAGGGGACGGAACAGCGGTGAATCATGATAGCGACGTCACAAATAGAACGCGACCGTAAATGTGATGCATCTATCTCGGCAATGAAACGTATTATGTAATCCGATATAAGTGTCGTACTGGGTATGGATGAATAGCAAGCTAAGATAGCAGATAAGCTAGTCGAGTGTTCGCACCTCAGAAGTTTCAGTTCCATGCAGTAACTAGGGAGAATGAACTATTTAGTTAGAATTACATTACAAACTAGAAAATCGCGCTGTTCTGTAATATCTCCTATGGTTATGTTAGTCTCTTAGTTTTCTTTATCACGTATTCCTAACCTTAAATTATCATATTCGATAACTCTTGCTATGAACGTTTAAATAACTCTAATTCTTCAATTGGGTCTTAAAATATCTCAACAACAACATTTTCTTTTCGTACGTATGTAGAATATACGTTTGTAAGCAAAGAACAGAGCGCAACCCTAAACTTCAGCGGGTCTCATATCGTTATTATCTTTTTCACTCCAGTTGAGTTATACTCTGTCAAAGAAGTCTTCGTGTCCTTATCTTAATGGTCGCCGTGAAAGAGTGACATTTAGCGTGAGAGCATAATATGGGTCATAGTGAATTGTAGGCGTCGTAAAACAGAACGGATCTGAAAGCCGACTCGTAACTCCTACGTCATTACGCCTGCAGCAATATGGTAACCGTCCCTCATAGCTGTCAGTATAAAGAACTCATAAATTTTGGGTTAAACCGGTAATCTTTTGGTTACAAAATGAAAAACTATAAAATGCTTTTGACGTTTAAAGTAGATATCGTCCGGATACAATAGTTTTTAAAGCGCTTCCGTATAGGTATAGGATTTAAGTTACATGCGTAAATAAACACTTCTTACTACGAGTATAGTTTAAGTATCGCACATAATATTTAAATTCAAATGAACTCATCTCGAATGGACATGTCATAAACATATGGACATTTCATAAACATGAACGAAGTATGTATAAGATCGTACGAACATATTTTAAAACAGTCTAGACGAGTCATACGATAGGGTAAAAAATTATTGGCAAAAAAGTTAAAAATACTTCATTATCTACTGTTTTTACATGTATTATAATCTAAGCTAGTCGCCGCTCAATATTTCCAGGCGTCCATTATGTTTGTCGTGGGTACAGCCATCCAAACATTGTTCGAGCACAAAGTACGAGGAATCATGTCAGCTTAAGGAGCCGATGTCGTTGTGTAGGCGGTAGATGTTACCGAAAATAAAAATCTTTTCCAATCTCCCGGCTTTAATATCGCGTTTCTACTTTACAACATTAACATTTTAAGGTACTTGTAATTATATGTGCTGAAACCTAAAACTTCTCTGTAGTACAAGGGATTTAACTGACATTTGCTGGTACATAAAGATTGTTTTAATATTATATCGTAGAATGTAACGGGTCCACTTCTTCCTTTAAGCCACTAAAACGTCTAGGATTTTATTTCTGTCTTCTGTTCATTGCTAGCACGTTTGTTTTATTATTGCTATAAAATAAAATATATTATAATAAAATAAAAAGGCTCTAAAAGGTTCTTTAAATAAAGGAAAAATTGTTTGAAGAGAGCAACGCACTCGAACCTTCTAAAAAGGCATGCGGCTATCGACTGAACATACAATTAAATACGATTCGGTAATATCGATTCTAGACTTGATTTCAAATGTTCAATTGGGTTCATACCAGGCGATGTTACGTCAGATTCAATCAACCGCCGCGCCGCCACCACCCTGCTCAAACCTCTGGGGACCAATTTCCGCATTGTAGACATTGTCTTTAGTTCCTTTCATGTCGGATGAAATTATTGGCTTACCTACACTGTATAGGTACCCAACCCAAGGCGAGGTGGATCTCAGTGATACTTTAAACCACGTTTAAGTATAGCTATTATTTTTTTGCAAAAGGAAATAATGACAGTCTTAACACTGTAATACAAAGTTATCTCCATATGAGTATCTCCGTATGAGTGTAGTCACAAATTAAAGTATAATTTATAAATTAAATCAGATAAATTTAGGTCTAACGTCAAGGATCGGAGAGAAGTATGAAAGAATTCTTGGAAATTTTCTCATAATTGGTAAAATAGGAAAAGGGTTTCTACAGAGAAATTCATTATGAGAAGCTTAACCGTGGAAGAAACTATTTAGTTACAACAAATCAGCTTTTACGAGTATATTCATACAATTTCATTATATCAACGAAACTTTCGATTTTGACATCATATTAATACAGTTCATTTTTCTTTTATCCCACATCGATTTCAATTTAATTTCTGTACCCACTGAATCATTTTCCAGATATCAAATCTTCAATCGAAGTACAACATTGGCTACTCGACGAGAAAAATCTTATACATGTAATGAAATTCTCGTATATTAAAATATGCTACGATGGCCCTTCAAGCATGAATATTCGATGGTATTATTAATATACGAGCAGTATGAGTATTATAAGCCAACGCATTCTTATCGAAACAATTTTAATATTACGATATCAATGAATGTAATGTTCAGAAAACCAATTGTACTGCGATCTTCTTTGCAAATAGTAAAATACTAACCTGTCACTTCGCTTCGCCTTTACTGATTCATTTATACAAAAAAAATTGCTTTGCTGTTTAATTTCGATCATAACTTATTAAGCTATACAATAGACTAGGCGATCGTTCGACATCACTGGTGGACAGATAGCGACGTTAACTACCTGTCAATTGAGCTTTCCGTTCACCAGTCTATGTGACCTGTGTATATCTAACACGGTACGGTTGTGATATGATAGTATAGTTTTTAATTATTTACTAAATTAAATGTATTTATAATGTTTACTATATATAAATTTAGGTTTCTGTACTTCTTCTCCAGATATATTTTAGCTATATCAGATCTCAAAATTATAAGTTTCCGCATTATGTATGATGTAGGTATGAGACAAATTATCTTTAAGTTATAGAAAGAAGTTTTCACTGCTATTAGAATATCATTTCTTCAGAACCGAAAGTATTCTATTCTAAGTACCTAAACTAAAATGAAAGACCGTTAATCAAACCAAAGTGCCTAAACGTAGTAAATCATTCAACTGTAGCTACTATTCCACGCCGTATTCCAGTACCAATTTCAGTTCAACTTTTACTGAATTTAACCTTTGTCAGTATTAAATTGGATCCCGAAACCATGTTGAACGTGTCGCGAGTAAATGCACGTTTAATCCAAGGATTGGCGATTAATGCAAAATTTCTCATGCTTCACAGGATTACGTGAGGAACATAGTGGTTTGGGAATCCAATAATTTTTCATTAAAATCGGAATCAATATCGTTCTTATCGAAAATCCAATTTTAAATATCAAACATTTAATATGGAGCCTAATTTGTCACCACAGAACATCGAATTGAAATGGTAGACAATTAAAGATTTGTAACTATAGACAGTAATGTTTGTGGTCTTGTAATAAATGGGAATATTCAATCACTGTTCTTCATAGTTATTATGATATCGTAATATCAAAGCAATCACTAAAGCATCTGTCTCAGAAAGACAAAATAAATTTCTCCGAGAAAAATAGCTTGACTCGATGACAATCCAGTTCCGTGACCGTAATAAAACGAGAAGCAGGTACCCTGCGGGGATTCCATCACTTATTTATGGTGTTCGGTAACCGGCCCTCGGGGAGAGCCGGCTGAACACTCCACTGGGGCCCGTCCATCGACAGAATACTGGCCAACTCGACGAATCAACGGAATAAGGTCGGCAGCGAATGGAGGAAATGGGGCAAGCATAGACAGGTTTTGCAATTGGTGCATTTATTGTTTAAGGCGCTTACAGACTGACTAATCCGGTATTGTGATCCGATACCTGACATCCTAGCTCCAATTGTTATAACAATGCAATGCTTGAAGTAATTAATCCGTTACAAAGCTCAAACATGATTCTCATACACCAAGTTTTTCAGAAACTTGCCAGTGTTTCAAAATTGGCAGTGACATGTAAAAACCTTTTATTTACCACGTGTGTTATAATAAAGTTTATTTAATAACGGCCATTCGCTATTAACTGCAGAGTTATCCCGCAAAGTAGCGGAGAATATAAAAAATAGAAAGGATAACATTAATTCTTCCCTCACAACTCATCGGTATCTTATCGTCCGTTAACAATATCGTATCGGGCAATGTGTTAGCTCCGTTATTGACGCGGCGCTGGGAATGTTACGAAATATCGGCGGTTGAATAAGCCATTTTGCAGCTATGAAGAACGCGGGTAAAAACGAGGATATCTCGCCGAGTGATGTTGATTTACTAAAAGGTTTCCACCGAGAAAATGAATTTGGATGTTTATCAACTTTTTAAAAGATCTTTAGGAAGTAAATTTTTAATATTTCCCAAAGGCAATGCTTTTTAAAGGTACAGTTCAATACTTCTCTTGTCTTTTGTGAAGTATATAAAAATGTACTGTAACAGAACGTACTATACTAAATACTTTCTGTATTAGGTACTGTACAGAAAAATGAAATACTGCTAACATATTTGCGTAGGTATTTTCAAACATACTGAAGAGTTATATTCATCAAAACTAGCAGTAATTAGTAGACAAAAAAATAGGGGGAAGGGAATTATATACATACAATTATATATATACAATATAGCCTGTATAACTCCTAAAATGAAGACAAATCTGATAATATCTTACACCTGTGGGATGTAGAGCGTAGCAAAGAAAAGACATACAAATGTACCTACAATCCAAAAACATTACCCTAATTCTCGTACAAGCCGGTAAAAACTGTATAGATACTTGTTTTTTCTATCTATATGAAGATTTAAAAACATGACTATAAGCCTCACTATTCATTTTGCCGACTAATTCCGACCCAAACAAAATACGATTAGTAAGAACCAAATGAAACGTTCAGTTGATCATACAGCTTCTGCCTTCCCACGGTTTTCTGCATTTGAATTCCAATTCCTAGAGAGCGGCGAAAAATGTTCGTCTTATTTTGTAGTCGTACTGAATTTCTGACTCGATTCCAGCGGCCAACTATAGAAACAAGAATCTACAGCCGTGTCAGCGATCGAGACAAAAAAATATCAATTACAGTAAAATGTTTATTCAATAACAAAGTGGCTCATTTATTGAATACTGTAATATAGAATTTGTTTATCATTAAAAAGAAAGCACGTCTTAATATAGTATTTCATTAGGTTCGTCTATAAATAACTTCGCATATCTATAATTAACATACATATTTCGCATACCTATCTAGGTGAGTAACTACCTCTCTCTGACCCCTTGGCCTGGCTACTTCCTCGTATATAAATATTTAATTTTATATGATGTCACATTGCTTATAAAATCAGCAGAAAATTAAGACGTTGCAAACAATACCTCATTTGTCAAATTATGATAAATAGTTTAGAATATTTGAGAGAACAGGGGTACATCCCGGTCAAAACCATTTACCCTTTGTAGTCGGGTAATATAATATGAATCCGTATCCGAATCCGAATCTAAATGCTTGTTACTCTATGCTATCCTTCAACAGGCAACTTGCAAATGAAAGGTTCTACTTTAGTATTCAGGATTTCAAATATATGTCCGACCTTTAGAGTATATTTGCAAACTGTAGAGGGCGCCTACAGCAAAACGCCAGCTTCAAGAGCAAATTTGTAGTTTCCCGAACAAGAATTCCTGCGTTCCAACCTAGCAGGCAACTCTTATTTTAAAAGGTAATTATCACTTGCTTTGGTAAAAAAAAACATCCAAAGAAAACCTGGACAGTTGAAAGTTCTTCATAGTGTTCTCAAAGGTGTGTGAAGTTTGCCAATCCACACTTGGCCAGCGTTAGTGGACTATGGCCAGTAGCTCTCACATTGCGTGGAGAGACCAAAGCCCAACAGTAGGACAGTTATGGGTTGTGATGACAGAACATTCAACAGGACAACTTCTGTACTGTTCACATCCTTCCAATCTAGTACAAGGAAGCATCAAAAAATTGTTTAAGTTTTTTTACATAAAAATAAGGCATAAAAGTTCATATATGACTTTCAAAATAAATTTCGTCCAATTTACTTGAAATTTAGATTGAGTTCTTCTTATGTGAGTTAAAAAATATATATCACAGAATAACAATAATCGGCAACATCTTTTAATAATAATAATAATAATAACGTAATAGCAACGATGCCGAAGTTACCTAAATTAAATTAGAAGTTAGAACCAATTCGATGGCCGAGATAGCGAGGGCAACGCCTATGACGTCAACTAAAACAACCAACAAAAAGCCTCCGGAGAAATGACAGAGTCAGAGATAGCTTCACAGATGGACAAAGCAGGTTAAATTAAATAAAATGTTTGTATTGTAATCCTAGGTATTTAAATTAAATGAAAATGTAGCACTAAGTCGCTCTGTTAGATGTGATGAAAATTTAAATCGCTTCAAATTTCAAAATTGCTTTAACCATTTCGTATCTTCATTATAATAAAAAATATTTACTGACAACGAATGAGAACACTAATTTACACTTCTCTATAATCTTTTAAAATCATATTTCTAGTATTTAAAATTATTAATAATAGATGTATAATACTTTAGATATAACTAAACTTTTCGGAAATCGTTACGAAAATATTAATTATTTTTAAAACACTTACAGGGCTTAGAATGAGACTTTATGTTGACCTTTACGTCGCGTTTCGTCCAGACCTCTTTCACTATTTAAACACTATTTAACTAAACCCAATTACTTGTTAAGTACACTTAAAAATCTTATAATGACACTGTACATCGTTAATCATGTTTTGTGTAATAAATACTTTTAACACTGAATAGTTCTGGTGAATCAAACATTTTCCCAAGACACTACACCACGAATTTTAACACGAAACTGCTGTTTATCGTATTCGTAACAGTAACAGCCGGAGCGCGACACGTCCGTCCCGTGCGGCGGCCGCGAGCGTACTGCCGGGCTCCCGGCTCGTCGCCACAAGTCGGCTGCTTGCGCGCGCATTACAGACTACCCTCGTTGCAATGCCATTACTATACGCATCAATCAGATTAGTCATCGACTGAGCGATGTAGTACCAGCTTCGGAAACCTCTCGTCCATCAACTGCTGACGGATGAGACTGTGGCTACATAAGCTCACTGGTCTCTGTCTAACTTAACAAAAACTGGATTTACATGACACTTTTTTTTTCATTTACCTTAAAACAAGTTTCTAAGTATATTTTATGTCCGAAATATAATAACTATTAAATAGTAATATATACACGAAGGTCTAAAAACATGAAATCTTTTCCCAGATTTTGTTGAA
>LGAG01001199.1:41676-70881 GCA_001278395.1 Lerema accius | reverse complement strand
TCGTTTATTTTCTGTGCAGTCGGTAATCGGAGTTAACTTCAACTTATTGGATTACACCTGCCGCGGGCGTCGCAGCTTCTCGCATAATCTGACCTGTGCGATCGGCCAATCAATAAATGCATTTTACCGATAACACAGTTCTAATTTTCACTATTTTGCTAGTATTTTTACTTAACTGCCCCAAAAGGAGGATATTTTATTTTAGCTACTCGCACTTGCTACGCTTCTGGAAACTTACATTTAAATACTTACATTTCTTGTTAAAGCAGGCATAGTTACTTTTGCATTAATGTTAGTAAATATTTTTATAGATTTAAAATGACTGCAGGTCGTATAGTTCATTATTAACTGCAATTCCAAATTAGTTCCGTACTTCAACAAGTTACAGGACATTTCGTTGTAGATAGTATTGCTCCTGAAGGGCGAGGGAGACAAGGGAATCTACATCACTAAAGCACAAATTACAAGCTCCAAAGTTGGTGTTAATTGCAGATTGCAATCCAGTGAACGCACACCTTTAGCTGAATGACTTTATCCACGGATTTGCAGCGGAACTCAACCGTTGCCGCGGCGCCGCGGCGTCGGAAAAAATCACCTCCGAGATTGAAAAATAATAAATTTTCGAAATAGACAACTTCACCACGCCGTTGCTACTCGTAACTTGATAGATTAAAAACAGTTATTTTATGGATTTTGCCGTGTGACGCGCAGTACAGATTAGGTTAGGTTCTAAAATTGCACAAAAAATCACAACTGGGGATTCCGCATAAAATCTTATTTTAGGCGTAATAAATTTGTATTCCCATGTCAAGTACTACCTTTCTAGTGCTAGAGACTCTTGGTTAAACTATAAGGGCTTTGATTTATTTCAAAGCCTTAAAAAGTGAAAGTATAAATAGAAAATATAAAAACCGTGTATACATGTGACCTTGTCAGCGAGCGCGTTGTCGCGGCGCGGCGGCGAGAGTGCGACACGAGAGTGTCCTCACCTCGACAAGGTGATCCTATGTCACCGCAAGTCTTTTCAGACACTAGCCACTAACATTCTGAAAGTAAGTCTTCACATAAAATTAAATATTAAGAGCTACATCTTTAACGCGGTGATGTTTTATCTCCATCTACAACCAGCAACACTTACGAACGAGGTCTCTTTTGCTCGTTAATGTAGCGATGGTTGTGAAATCTATTGCGCTAAATATTTCTATTCATATTTATGTCATGCCAATTGTTATTATTATTTGTTTCCCTAACTTAAAAATTATTAAATTTCCCAAAGCAATATGCAATCCCTTATTTCAACTCCATGTCATTTTAAGTAACGAAAGAAAACCTACTCGTATGTGCGTCTCCTAAGACTAATCTTTTCCTATGCCACCATGTACTCAACTATACATCATGGCTCCTACATGCCTGTATTATACTTAAAAATGTACCGAAAGTTCACGTATTAATGAATAAATGTAACAGAAAGTATTTGAATTCGGCGCACGCACCGCCATCTCGCCGAGTAAATCTCTTAACACTCAACGCTCCGTAAACACCTCGCGGGTTCGTTACTGATTATTCTCGCAATTATTTGGCTTGTTCAGCGAATTCACAAACAAATTCTGAGAACTAATTAATGAAACACCGACTTTCCGGATACAAATACCCGTGCACCGTCTATTTTCAAGGCTCGTTGGGTCGGCGACGGAGTTTCCAATACTCTGTTTAACACTTTTACATGATGAAATTAACATTTTGAAATTAATCGTTAAAGTTCAAAAGAAACGCACATAGCAAAAGAAAGCTTACGAATTTCATTCGTGTCTATGACAATACCCGTTTCTAAAACGAATAAAATAAAATTAATGTAATACTGATTGAGCTTCGTGGAATCGGTAACAATATACACTAATTTCTTAATACCAATGTAGTTTCATCCCATTAATATATGCATGGAAAATTTCAACTGAATCGGACAACGGGAAGTTAGTTTTCCAAGAGGGATCATGTCGCCTAGGGGGGGGCTCAGGTATTTTTGCTCATGACTGTACAAAGACAAAAGCAGTGCACTGCTAGTCCCTGAACTGTCTGTTCAATTTCGTTTCACTATACAACGTTCGAGGATGTAATTTAACAATTACTACTCCTCCGGCCTCGTCTAATCCACGCTATAGCCATACACAGCCGCAAATGAAACTGATTTATTTAGTTGCCATGAAACGGAGTTACGATGTCGTTAAAAGATAAATACAAATCTTATGAATTGAATTGTGAAAATTGCAGATTTTTATTCCAGTTTAACCCTATTTCTTTCGTTTATAAGATACATTTCTGAAATAATTTACGTTGGCATTGTCCTTATTTAAAAACTTCATCTTTTCTATTTAAGGCTTCAGGCTAAATTTTAATCACTTCAGGCAACAACTTGGCAGTTTTTTGTTAATGCGGGATAACAAGTAAAAGATAACCGAAGCGAAGCAAGTCCGGGTCCACTAGTAACTATTTAGGAATATATTTATATTCCGAAATATTTTAATCGTTTGAATACTTATATAAACACAATGCGACTAAAAACAAACAATCGTTGATAAATATAGAGGGTGAATGTCGAGTGGTGGCCGACCTCAAATATCGTGTTCGGAGCACAATACAGCGGGACTACTCTGGCTGATGACTGGTGGAGTGTGGCAGTGACCTCGGGATGGAGCAGGGGACTGACAGGCGAGTGCTGGAGTGGTGTGGAGACGAGCTGTAGTGACGTCACGGGGTCACGGACAAGACGGCTGCTGCTACAGATGATGCAGCTATCTGCAATTAAGCTCGTGGGTCGCGTAGAACTATCAACGGATTAGACCTGAGAACAACAATTTTTAGATTTTTTACATAAAATCTGCATTTTTTATAAAGAAGTGAAGAGAAGAATCAAAATATATTGGCCATAAAAACTTTAAAATACCACAACGTACGTATTAAAAAACATTTGTAGGAGTTTGATTTTTTTTTAGGCTTTTAAGGTTTATACAACTACAGAATGATTGCTGAGTATAGAAATATTTTTAATCTCTTGAGCTGCAGGTCCCCATAAGTACTTCTTATATGCAGTAGGTAGTAGTTACCAGGACTTTATAAAAGCCGTGGCGTTTGATTGTAAATCCCCGCTGCGAACGCTCGCTGCAGTGTCGGGAAATGACGTATTAATTTTAATCTCAGTCTTTTCATAACATTTTTGCTTCAGAATATTCACTAGTATACTATACTTATATTATAGTTTAGTGGTAAGACGTATACATCAATTTATGACTAATTTATAATGATGTAATGTTAAGTGTATAAATTTTTGGCGTTCTTTAAGGGCCCTGTTAGTGTCTAACACGAAATGTCTAGAAAAACTTTTCGCGCCCTCTCTAACTTCCGCCAAAAAACGTGACCGGCGAATACTAATTCTCCTAAATGTTTACTTGCTCGGTTGTACGTTCAGTTTATGAGGCCATATACTTTCCAAGGCTGCATTACGTTCATAATTTGGCCGCAATGTATATAGGCGCTCGTAAACAGCCTCCAATCGCAAAATAGATTGTAACGCCGACAGCGCCGCCGTCTCGCGAGCGGCCACCATCATAAAACAGCTTGAGTTTACGACCGTCGACTAGGGTCACCATATCACGTTACGATTATACCTTAAAAGGAGATTTTTTATCCATACTCATAATGATAAATATGAAAGTTAGTCTGTATTTATATTAACTTTTTACACCTAAACTACAGAATCGATAATAATGTTAAGCAATGTGTCGTTTTTTCAGCACACATTTCAAAGACAAAACAGTTCAGTACCTCTTCCTTCTTGTCAAACAATTTAATTTTTTGATTGTTCGCGGAAGAATAGTACCTTATCTAAAATGAACGCAAGTATTATAGTTGCCCTTTTAATTTAAATCGACCCTATGTTTACCACTGCACAGTTATAACTCAACTTCCCTGTTGTCTCACACAATAATGCTAGCAATGACACCCAAATATTGGGTACAAATCTCGGCTTCCTTCATCCGTGTTTGAACCGCACAAGGTCTTTCATATTTATTCATTTTATTTTATAACTTCTGCATCCTAATATACAGCACACTGGCCTAATATCGTCTACAAATTAATATTCTCTTTTACTAAACCTGGTGTAGGTATACAGAAAAAAAATAAAAGAAATTTTGTTAAGAAGATAACCATAAATGGATTTTAAATTTAAAGAGTAATGAAGATGTATAAATTTAGCCAAATCTTGTTAAGTCTGAGACCAGCGATCACTGTCTGAAAATAATATTCTACGAATATTGCGTGTACCTACTCGTAGTCAGTAGCGACATCTGTAATAAAGTTTTGACAACACTATTTTATCATTTCAAAAAGCGACATCTAGCGATACTACAACACACTAACGGTTAACGCAAGTTTGTAAATTGTCCATATCACAATTTTAGGGTTGCGTTAGTCCCGTATTTAATATACGAAGTATCAGTATGTTCTTCTGTATTTTCTGTGTTTAAATAGATACTCGTGTAGTTCCAATAGATGTCAGTAGATACAGCTATCATATTTTTTCCCGACCGCTCCAGAATTAAAGTAATTTTAAACGTACCTACGTACTCGTATGTATGTTCATTTATTTTGTACGCTACATTGCCCAAACAACTTGATAGATTTAACATGAGATGTTATTGGATACATCTCCATTGCGAGAGTGACAACGGCTATATATTTGTTAACTGATACAGTTTCCCCAACCCCAAAAAAATTTGTTACTAGTCAGGTTTTTTCTATTATATTCTGACTACATGCGATTTTTGCTTTATTCGAAATTACGCTGATTTCAATTTTATTTTTCACGGGATGTGTTGATCCAGCAGTGTTACCTACTCCCAAAGCAGTGAAACATATGGATATGTATAAAATTAATTAGATTCATAATAATACAAACATACATTATGTGATAGATTAAGTCGTTTTCTAGCAAACAGTAATATTTACCCGTACTTTTTATTTACCTCAATTTATCAAAATGAACACTCCTCTTCAAATAGAAAGTTGATGTTTATCGGCCCCTGAACACAACTCTGGCACAATATTTAACCTCTTTACATAGTTTCTTTAATGTAGGGAACATTGTCGGGACAAGAGAATTCAGTAAAATAGTAAGCGTATACAAAGCTTGGCACCAATTCAGATACTAACAGAATTGTGCCAAACGTATACAAAGTAAAAAGTTATAATATAAGCTGCAGAATTACTCAGCGAAACTCTAAAAAGTATTAATAATTATTAAATTAAGTGATTTAAAAAAAAATATTTGTACGCAGACGGTCCTAAAAAACATTTACAGTTCTAATTATAAGCAAACATAGTACACTGCATTAAATTAAAGTGTTTAAAATTACTGGTGTGCTTTAAAAGCTTATGGTGGCCTTCGATAGCTTTTATTGGAAGTTCTGATGGATTAAAAAGTCACATATATCAACTCTTCTGTACTGAAAGTAAGGTATGTTTAAAAATCAATTTTAATTTTCAAAAAGAATGCTTACGTTTCGTTGCGTTGTGCTTACGTTACGTTGTTACAATACTTAGGTATTTTTGGAAAATTTGATATACTCGTTGTTTGTTACACTCATGTTTGGCTAGGCGCGCACTAGGTAGCCTGGTTGCGCAGCATTATTTGAGCAGCCAGTTATAGGAGCCAATCGACGGCCATAGCCAAGTGTCCATACAAAATAAGGCTGCATGCTCTCGTTGGTATTGCTCGATTGGTACTTAAGTTCACAATTTTCACCAGAGTTCATGACCTTAAAAATCATGGCTTCAGTCCGGATGTTAGGTTAGTGTTAGGTAGAGTTTAAAGTATGTACAATATAACTCTGAATGCTCCAGCTCAGCTTAACGGGTCTGAAGATGGAGGAACACGAGCCGTTGTCTCTGGTGCTGTCGATATCGCGCGTGGCCGGGCTGGCGCCCTACGGCTCCATGCAGCACCTGCGACCGACGCGCCTCATACTCCTCTACAGCTACATACTGCACATCGCATTGAGTTGGTCTTTCTTCTCTGCATGCAATTTTCATTACACTCTGTTTGATAAGTCTTAATCACAGACATACATTATGCTTGCCTATTTTTATTGACCAGGATAGGCCAAGGTAGTCACCGAAATGCTTTGTGGGTTTAATGTACCCTTAAGAGAACGACGATAAATTACTGACCATCTTAGTCTTCAGGTTTAGCAAAGCATAATGACTAACTTTTACCTTTAACGAAGAATATAACGTTATATTTGTAATGTGACAGACGTACCCATAGAAGATGCACTTTGTTGACCATATAACGTATAAATAAGCTAACCATTTAAGACACGTGGCCTGCATGCTACTTAATCATAGTTTGAAAACAATTCCCAATACTAATAGAACGGTTCTTAAATATTACAGGTATTACCACGTTGTACCTGGTGACGCTACTTGACTTTGAAAAACTCAGGTACAGCCAAATGATCTGGCTCTTCAACTATGGTATCTTGGAGATCACTGTTTGGCTCGCAGTCATTAGAGGACCCAAAAAATTGCGTGAATTTCAGTTTATTTTCGCTCGCGTCAAGAAGGTTTGTTCGTATATTGAAATCTGCTAGTTCACACAGGTTCCAACGCTGTTTCTCAGTTATGTTCAGACGTCGTATTTACTTCGCCGCCGACGCAGACATTTCCGTAGTTAACTAGGAAATGGTTTCGCCTTATTCATTCGACCGTGTGTGACTTAGCCCAGAGAGCTTTAGCTTTGGCAATAAAAGACAAATACCTTTATTAGGATATTCATCCCTAACATAGTGTCTACGCAATTATTGGTACGCGTCTACATATTTTATGGCTATTCACGTTAACAAACACGGTATTGAATCAAATTGCATTTGTGTATATGTAGCTATGTAATGAATTGTTTTTAGATATGCAGGATTGTCAAATATAACGATGACATGAAACAGGTCCAACGACGACTCCGATGGATATTCATCTTCATGTTGACGACAATATGTTTGCTTGGATCGATGACCATATTGGTGAAACTGTCTAACACCGACATAAACAGTGTATTTGGTTTGCAACAACAATTTTCTTCATCTTTACTAAATAATAATGTAACTTCTTAATATTACAAGCTTTTATTTAGTTTCACCTGTCCGGTGTTTGTAATGAAATCTTGCAAGCTAAATTTCACCCACTTTCCGGTGTCTGATTGAGCTAAAATTTTACACACTAGTCCAGTTCTGATGACAATGCATGTTTATAATAAGCATGATGTGATACTGCTACCAGGATTGGCTCCAGACGATTGAACTCGGTGAACAACGGTTAACAGTAGGGACTTCAAATTTTGCATTTTAACTTTTTAGTTCTTTTTCTTATTAACAAGTAATAAAGCTTGTTTAAAAAATATTTTTTGATTTTACTTGTTACACATAATACATTATTATTATTATTCACTAAACTATAGAAAGAATTACAATTCTTAGCTTTTCCCTTTGTATTATTCTTTAAACCTTCTCATGGAATTACAATGGTAACACTAAAATCCTTTGCGTATACGTATGGGGTAGATTTAACGAAGGATTTGGATGGTAACATAAAAGTCTTCATTGATTCATTATGACGTAAACTAAATAGAAATAGAGTAAAACACAAGTCGTGTTTTTCAGCACGTATGTCACTTGCAAAGATATATTATGACTTAAAATGTATCTTGCTGTTGATGCTGAACATGCAGTTCGTGATGAAGGCCACGATGATAAATACCGCCCTACGGGGCGTCAATAGAGGCCTGGAACAGCTGTACGCAGAACTCTCTCCACGTGGTTAGTGCTTGTTCAAGATCAGCCTGGCCCATCCAGGGTCCCTGAACCTCATTTAGCCTGCTGACCTAGTTTGACAAATATATAATTTTCTCGATTTCAGATGGTTTCGAGAAAAGTCGAGAAAACTACTTGACTGTCCCTGAGGATGTATATGGCGTTACTTTCATAGATGTGAAGCCAAAGATGGTGGATGGTTGTAGGACGTTCGATCATCTTTCAGGTCAATGATAATTTTTTCTTTTGTGACGTTCCAACAATTTTAGTGTACTTACTTTCTTGGTGTGTGATGTTATTGCTTTACCGTTCGCTGCGCCATTTATTGCCTCGTTCCAAAATGTAATATTATGTTAATTGCCTCCTTCTCTTAACGATAGCAGCACACGTGAGACTTCGTTCGTTGGCTTGCGCGTACGTCTCCACGTGTAAAATGGCGCGGAAGCTGGGCGATACGGCCGGACTCTTGCTACTCCTGCTTCTTGCCTTCACGGTCGTCAACATTACTCACGTGATTTACTACATCATCGTAAATGCAGGTAAAGTGAGTTGTAGCACTTAGAGATGGGGTGCTTTTAAATGTCATATCATAAATCTAATCCGTACATAACATTTATCTAAACCATTATAATTTCATGCATATCCTTATACTTATGTAAAAACCTAGTGTGGGTATCACTTAATTTTGAGTGATTAAATTAACTGACTGAATGAGCACTGATTCCAATAATTTCTTTTTATATTCAAGAGAGACCGAGTATAGTTTAATACCACAATCGGAAAGGTACACGGAAGTGAAACAAGGGCGGGTCCACTAGTGTAACTTATAATGTCTTCTTCACGTGGAAAACTAAGTAATCAAACAAACCATTAAAGATGTAATGTGTTGCAGAAAACTTCTCGGTTTTCTAATATCTTTAAAAACCTCATTTAAATATGAGCAACAAATCTATTATTACCTCTGTAACAACCAATTAGCCCCGATATTTAGCCCCGATGGCGACAGTACTCAGGTCTTGATAGTAAGGTAAGTTTATAATTCCAGGCTAGTTACTGTCCTCCTTCTAAAATTAACCATAAAATGTTTTATTATGTACGTTGGTTCCAGGAATAATGCGGCGCTCTCGACGCAACAGCAATGGACGATGATGACGATGGATCAGTAGCTCGTTTATCAACTAGTTAATAAATCAGTTGTTCATTTTTGTTCTAGATGCGCTGAGTGTTACAGATTTCACTGGCCGGGTGGCGGCCGGTACATATACAATAAAATGCATGGTTTTCATTGGCAAGATCATCTTGCTGGTAGCTCCTTGCCACGACTTCTCGGAAGAGGTTAGTCGTTTCATAAGATTTCTTTATTTCCCTTGGTATTGACCAGCGTTATAAATAAATCAAAAATTGTCCTTTCAGTTGGAAACCACTCGTTTCCTTGTGAGCCACCTCTCTTGCGAGACGCCGTCTTGCAGCGACGCGTTCCGGGCGGAACTGGACGTGTTCTTCATACACCTGTCTGCCAACCAGTGCCAGTACACCGCGCTCGGAGTGTGCACTCTTGGGAGACCGCTACTGCTCACGGTGAGGAACACGTGCCCTCATGGATTAAAGGAACCTAGCGGACCCATCCTTTCTCTTGGCTTCGTCTTGACGTCGTCTCTCTGGGCTTCGAGTAACAAATACAACAGAATAGTTTGAAGAGCAGAGAAACGTGTGGAATTGCTCGATGCGAATTAATGTTTAAGTAGTCGAGTGCATCGACTAGTCGTCTGTTGTCCAATTTCATAAAAGATTATTTTAAACTAACACTAACTTTAATTAGCATTAGGCTACTTTCTAGGGATCTGTAGTTAACGAGAAACGAAAAGTAATGAATTTAACTTTTATACAATAATCGCAGATTTCGGTTAAATAAACCTCATTCTCAGTCGTTTTAATAAAAAGATCGTGTTGGATGTGGGTGATGTGTGATTTTGTGACTGTAAGTTCCGCGTCGCAGGAAAACTTTAAGATTACAAAAAACAAGATACGAGTACATATTAATATTTATCAATTACAGGTTGCTGCCCTTATTGTCACATACTTGGCATTGTTACTCGGAATTTAAGGATACTTCTTAATATTACACCTAGCGAAGATATTAATCGAATTTAGAAGTTCCAGCACGGGGTTTGTTGTATGTTTGATAGCACGTTAAACTTCCAACACTTCGATTAAGCACTAACTTTAAAAAAGTCACAGAACAGCGTAATGAAGAATGCTAAAGTTTGGCAAGACGACAAAGTTTTGGCGTTCAGTATGTTGTTGACAATAATTTAAATAAAGCTTGTGAATTAATAAAACTTAAGTAATAAAGTTCTATAATTTTAAAGATAATTAATTTTATTCAAATACAAATTTGTCTGCAATCACGAATAGCTAAGATCTAAACACAATAAATAACATGCACTCAATTGAAAATCCATTTATTTAGAACCATCTACCTACACTTCTCATTGTTGAATGCCTACTTCTCATTTTAGACTAAGGGCGCGTTGGAACGTTGTATGGGAGTCCGCGTACTTTGCAGCCACGAATTCTTCAAAAATCTCGGCTCCCTCAGCCAGGCTGCCTATTGTGTGCCTAATCTTATGTATCAAACATGACAATGGACACTTATAGAGAAAATACTAAATCAAAAATGTAAATCATCATCATAACCCATAACAGTGGGAACTGCTGGGGTCTGGTCTCCGGTCACAACGTGAAGGGTAAATTGTAAATAAAAAAAAGATTTTCGTTTTAGTAAAATTTTATGACACAAGATAAGTGTTAAAATAATAGTAAGTTGCTAATTTTACCTTACTAACAGACACAATTATTGAAAAGTACAATAATACATACATTCCTAAGTACGTCAAAATTTAAAATCTAATACGCAAACACCTTAATGCAGATGCAATTTCAGAAAATTCTTAAAATTATAGGTAGTAATGCGATGTTCATGGAACTAGATCAAGTTACAACTAGATTAAAATTAAGTTAACTGCTTATAATCATAAAATTGTAACGCTAATACTGCTATCGAAAACCACACAAATAACTTTAAAGCAGTAATCAAACCATGTATAGAATCTTATCGAACTTGACATTATTTAAGTATAACACGAATTTTTTCTCTAATTCTGTTACTCGTATGTACCTCAAAAAATCTCTTTTTATATGCGGCTTCTTAATATTATAAACAGTATGGTGTGATCTTAATAAATGTATTATAGCCATCAAATGTAGAGTAAGTTTAATATTTAGTTAAACGTATAAAAATTAGGACTAAAATGAGAGTTTCCACTTTGTGCATCGTGTTCATTTAGTAAAATTATATAGACCTCTACTAGTTCAAACTTTTAAACAATGAAGCCAAAGTAAGCAATAATAGTAAATTAAAAATAAATGTAATTTTTAATGTGCATTGGAAAAGAATTGCTACAATTTTAAGGATAACACCATATTTCAGTTTTTCTTTTCTTCCGCGTCCATCGTCCAATTGCTTCCTGAAGCGTGTTTAAATGTTAACGATGATTGTAATAAGAGTGGTCAATCCACCGAGTAACTGGAACAATTGTGGAAAAGCAATTAAATCATCTGATGGCGGGAACTTCCCAAAATCCTGAAAATGAATTTATGGAGTATTGGTTAACTGACCGCTATGTACAAAGAGCTGGAGAAGTGGAACGTGCCCATGGGGGTATAGACGCATCCGAAGGGTTCCACGGCGCCGTAAAAGCGAGTCAGCACCGTGGACACCTCCTCGAGAGCAGACCGTGGCGCACACAGCACCTCACTGATCAGCTCCTTACTCCTCCGGAACTATGAAGATATTAGAAACACTAGGGGTTATTTTGCTCCTAGTTTTGCGAGTAGTCTTAAATGAGAAGCAGACTGGTAAAAATTAGGGCGGCACTATGCTGAAAAATTATACATATCCAATGTGGAATGGAAATTCGATAACTCGTTTGGGTTATTATAGACCGTGCTAAAGACATGGGCCTACATAAACAAACAAAAACAATACCTTACAATGTCGCAGTTGAAAATAAAATCGTAACAAAAGAGGTTGGTTTCCATTGTTACATTAAAATGTTTAAGCAATACCTACAGATATGCAACAAACAAATCGGAATTCACCTCCTTGTGTGTCAGAAGACACGGTTGAACCAGCACCACAATAAGAAGACACACACGCAAGAAATGCGTGGTTTGCGCCGCTATTAGTGCATACACCCAGCCTTTAGTATCTAAAATGCCCGTGTAAACAATCGGATATAAAATAGAAGTAACTAAAGAATATGACAGAAAAAATATACTTATATTCAACGATTACTTTGCTGATAAATACCAAGTAAATTTAAAAATGAAAGAAATCACCTGTTATATGTGTCGATAATTTGACGAAGGACACATATACCAAGATTCGATACGTGCAATCTGCCAGTAACAGCAGCATCATCGAGCCGTCCATTCCATTGATCTCTTCACAAACGTCGAAGACGCTCGCATAACTGTTGCTTAGTCTGCGGATTCTGTAGATCAGCGACGAGTCCTCCTCAGTACTGCCTTCTGAAATAATAAAACTATTTTAAAGATAATTCTAGGCCGAGAACTAGGGTAAAAACAAAGTAGGCTAGATTTCATTGAAGCGAGTCACACAGAACAGAGGCAAGCAACAATATGGAGATGTGCACAAATCGCTATGAGAAACTTGTGTTAGTTTCCGATAGGCCATTGTCTATTTGAAGGCAATAGCGAGTAACTGCGACTGAAAAAATTTATACCCACCTTTTATGCGCTTCTGCAATCCCATTATGCTCTTATTCAATGCCTTCAAAGTCCACAACGCGAAAGTCACCCTGAACGCTATTTGTAAACCAATGAGAAATGATATCATGTAACCAACATACAAGAGTTTTGAAATTATGTGAAGTGTCCCTGAAAGAGAATTCAAATTGTTTTTAAATAAATTAAATTTTAAATATTATAAATACGGTAATTTACATAAAAGTTTAACAAAACGTGATTATTAAATTATCCATTTGGAATGTAGATTAAAAAAAGTCGGCCACGTTAAGCAGACCTTAATACGTAATAAATGGAAAGTAGTCATCATTTACAACAATAATAAGTGCATTATATTATTATTAACAATAATATCGCTTATAGTAAGAGTTGCTTACAATCTGTGTCCAGTAATAACACCTCTCTTGTACTAAGGATTGCGTTGGCGATGCACGAGGCTATAACAACAGTCGTGGATCCTGCTAACATAATACGTAACATCTTTTCCAGTTTTTTCGACGTCGGCTTATCTTCAAAGTTTTCATATACCTGTACAAAAAAGTGATGTCAACAAATTCATAAATATTATGGTTTTAATTGCACTACTACCTTCAGTGCATTTATAAAATTAAACTTGATTCTATAATTCGCGCCCGCAAAATTTTGCCATTTTCGAAATATTTTTAATTGCTCCTCCTCATTTATTCTACTTTCTCGGATAAAATGGTCGCGACGGAAATGTGATAGGTGCGATCATAATCATCCCCAGCAAAGTGCAAAAAACAATCAAATTAATAAAATATTTACAAAAAATTAAAATAATTTGCTAAACATCCATAGTTTTAACTTTAAAACTTGTGGTATTAACCTTTTGAATCTGCGTATATTGAGACAGGAAGCGATCCACTGCGGAAGGTCCCCTGACCGTCGATGTTATGACGATAATACTTGTCATTACATAATTGATGCAATTTAACGTCAGCCGCAAAACTTTATAATTATAATGTATGCTATTCCAAATCTCAGAGCTAACATCGATTTTCACAGCAATTAATATCAGCACACCTGCAAGAACACAATTTGTAGATTTTTTTTTTGCCAGCTCAATTCTTTTTAGATTATATTTCCACACAAAAACGTG
Organism: Lerema accius; assembly: GCA_001278395.1. Lineage (NCBI taxonomy): Eukaryota > Metazoa > Arthropoda > Insecta > Lepidoptera > Hesperiidae > Lerema > Lerema accius. Next base: position 57,072 of record LGAG01001199.1, on the reverse strand, counting down.
TCAAAAGATCCAAGACTGGAGTATTATGGAGGAGGCCGGATTTCAGTTAGCCTTGATTTCGATACTTTAACTTATAACAAGGAATTTATTTAACTTTGTTAAAGTAGCTCACGTGAGGTCGCCGTACAAAATTAATAATAACAGTATAGTTACACATGAGGAGCGCAAAGACGTTGGTGATGCGTGCGTGTTTGCGAGAATAGTAGGCGATGAATGCGTTGGGCTGTCGCTGGAAGGCGACCGGTGCGGCGCCACACGCGCGCGACATTCGCAGCATCACCGCGGCCGCACCGTGTAGCCGACACCCGCCACTTTCGAGCTTCGGAGACGACGACATCGTCTGCTACACGTTGAACACTTTGTGTTGTCGTATAAACTGCATAAACTCAAATTTTTAGAACCTGATTAGAGCTATATTTAACAGATATAATAACGCGATATTCAAACAACGAATTTCCTGGGTAGGCTTGGTAATCCAATCATAACCCGACTAGAAAGTTATCTCAAACACTAATTGTAATGTGTTTAGATATACATACATACCGTACGCGCCGTATCGTCGTCAATTAGCACAGTTAAAAACGAAAACTATTATTGTAATAATATTATAACGGATTACAGAAGCAAAAGTAATAATATGTGAAAAAGAGTTTAAAAGCTAGATTATTGTTACCTGAAATTCCATTCGTGACCTTTCACAGTTGTACATGTTACTGTGACGACTGCTCACTTTATAATGCTGTATAATTACAAAACAAATAACATGTACTTAGTATGACGCGTAGGACATTTGAGTATCAATACCATCAATCACAAAAAGATCAGAGATAACTGTTCGATCGTGGGCTTGCGGTCACAGGAAAACAACAAAATGAACCACTAGCATTGAGACTGAAACTTTAACCCGTTCAATAAAATAATTAACTACAAGAATTACATCGAAACAGCAATTTACTTGCTTTTTTCTGGTGTGGCAGAAACATTAAATAAAAGCATTATATTCAGTATTATTTTATTCATTACATTTCACATTACACATCACACTTTATTCTTACTGTCGTTATATTCTTCTAACTGCCTTTCAACTTCCAGAGTCTTCTCAGCAACCTCAGTGGGGCTTAAATCAAATCTCTTCCCTTCAGTAGCCCCCGGATACCAATCCCAAACTAAATCAAACCGTGATCGCTCTTCATCGTCTACATCACTATCTACATTTTCTACTTCATCATCCACAGAGACAATTCCATTAAATGAGTCGCTAGCATCTTTAGTAAACACGGTTACATCATCTTTTTCTAAGATTCCCGGCTTTTGTTCAATGAGATCCAAAACATACTCAAACAAAGCGGGAATGGTTTTGAATATATTCAAATACTCTCCGCTTACATACGACGTGTCGGTCACATCGGATTGAGACTCTGAGAAGGAAACAAATATTTTAAACACAACTTTTAAGTCAAAAATGTAAATCTATACTATAATAAAACAGTAAAATAAATTTGTCTGTACATTGAGTATATTTACCAAAAACTAATCTAGAGTGACTCAAAAACAGTAACTGAGTAGGAATCTACAATTTTTAAAATTTTTGTATGTCTGTTTGTCTGTTCGTCTGTTTGTCTGTTTGTCTGTTTGTACACGCTAATCTCCGAAACTACCGAACGGATTTTAATAAAACTGTTTTTATTCTATAGCTGCTAAGTCTGGGCTTAAACTAGGCTAACTATATTTTTTTCCGGAAAATATTATAGTTTTCCTGGAAAAAGCAACGAAAGTTTGTATGGATTTTCTTTCAAATATCAACCGATTGGTTTCAAATTTATAACAAATATTCCTTACTTAAATTAATTGAATATGTGTCTCCCAGTTTTTCGATATTTGATCAAGAAAATAAAAAAAAGTGAAAAGAATGTACAAAATTTGAGTTTTTCAAAGATCGTTCACGGGCGACTCATGATTGATATCAACATGGTATTGAGAATATAACTTTCTCAACATACTGTTAACAATATAATTTCACAGATTTTTCAATTTCGCTCAACAAAGGGTACAAAACAGGGAAGAAACTTTGAACCAAAAATACCTAAACTTTATACGAGTAAGTAAGTACACATGCTGTATTTTTACCAAAGGGAAGCGCGGGCGGGTAGCTAGCTTTGAATTAAAATTGAGGATCTAAAATACAAAAAAATGCAAAAAAAATAATTAATGATTATGATTTGCCAGATTTGCCAGAGCAATGGATGAAATACACCCATTATCCTTAACTCATGGCTCTATTTAAGATTTAACTTATTTAAATCAGATCATTACTTATATCAAAAGATATTATAATTTAATGTTTGTATGGGACTACTGTAATATTATCATGTGTCACACACGATAGTATCACCATGGTTACCGAGTAAGGATTCCTGATATCTATATCTATACTAAGAAATAAAATTGAAGTGTCTGTTTGTAATATTAAAATAACCGCTTTAAACTAAATGCAAACGTATGTATACACGATACACATACCGAAATGACATTTGAAAAATATTTTGTCTGTCTGTCTGTCTGTTTGATCCGGCTAATCTCTGAAACGGCTGGACCGATCTTGACGGGACTTTCACTGGCAGACAGCTGATGTATCAAGGAGTAACTTAAGCTACTTTTTTTTTTACTTTCGTTTCGGCGTGGGTTTCCCGAAGCGAAGCGAGGGCGGGTCCACTAGTACTAAATAAATAATAATGAAATGTATATTTTTAAAAACATTATGTTTAATTAGTAACTTTGGAAGAAGCTAAAATGTATTTAAATGGAGAGAGCAATATTAGGCTCTAGAATTTTGTCACAAACATTTTGTATTTAAATAAATTAATTTGTTAGAAGAGTTTTAGACAGGTATAAAGAAAGAGGATTAAACGAACTTTTGTATTAGATCTCAGTACTTTTTGTAGAACCTCAAAAGACAGTAAAAGATGACAAAATCTATTTAATTTCACACTGGCAAAACATAATATATAATTTATTTCTATTATTTAAAAAGCAAATTAACTCATATTACCTTCACAATTAGGATAAACGAAATTTATTTGAATTAAAACCACTAACAATATTTTGAGTAACATTTTTCTCAGTACTAACGTCAGGTGCGAGAACGTGCAATGTGCAATGCCGTTGGCGTCAATATAGGAAGCTATATCAACTCTGTCGTTCCTTAGGAAGTGGGTTTAATTAGTGTAGTTATAGTAACTAGAATTTCCTAACAGATAAGATACTAGTAAACTCATTTGCCTACATTACACGCTCAACTGTCAAAGGCTAATTGCGCCTAGATTAGTTGGGTTAACTATATTAGTTACTTAATCGTAAGAGGGCTACTTTATTTATAGAGCAGTAAAGATGTTAATCTATGTTTTGCGTTTAGAAAAAAATATCTTTACTGTGCAATAAATTGACAAAGTAATATTTTTTTATTTCAATTATTGCAATAATTTATCTATGCAATATCACTGTTAGCGTGAATGTTCGTAGTTTAAAAATCAAAGTACCTTATAATGATATCTATTAAGCCTTATTCCATTGAATTAGCGTTCGTAATGCGTTAATTGGACCAATTGTAAGTGAAGTAGAGCGAGGAAAACATTTTTTGCAGAAAATGTAAACCTGTTTTCTTGTTGGAACGAGATGTTTGATTTTTCCTTAAGAGTCCATTTAGGATGAAAAGCAATTGATCATTCTTGACCTCATTTATTTAATCTATTGATCAGTAGCTAAAGCTGAAATTACCCAAATGTTGGATACATCTGAGTTTTTTTTTTCTCATCATTTAAAAAGGACACTTAACGATAGTTGTATATTACCGTTAAACACAAATATTCAATCAAAATTAAAAAGTCAATAAAAACGACGAACGCATAATACTGACATTATTGCAATGTTACATACTTCTGCTAGCCGTACATATAAGTCGTAATTGTAACTTTTCAATTCAATACAGCATCAATGTATACGACGATACTCAAGTGGTTTTCTGTCTGTTCGGTTGTCACTGCGTTTTCGCTGGCAACATGCGTGAACACTACGACTAAGGCGACCCCGGACCTAATGGAACTGGAGGGAAACAAGGAAAGCCGTGACGTCAAAACTATAGATATGACGTCATTAATGAACAACTGTAACGAGACATTCCGCACAGAGATGTGTAAATATCTTTCTTTTTATATTTCACCCCAGTCATGACGGTCAAGCGAGGTGACGGGGAAGTTAATCGACCTTCCAATATTATAGTAATTTATTTATTGATTTTTTTTTTAATAAAAACTTTATCCTACTTTAGAAGAAAGGCTTACCCCTACAGCTTTTCAGCCTAAGACATAAAAGCAACCACTGGCTTAACAAATCTTTTTTCGTGTTTTAGGGTTTACGGTCAAACTTTACTTCTCATTCCAACGTCTTATCACGATTTATCTAAACGATTCTGTACACTCTCCTTTACATTTTTTTTTTAATTATGCGACTATATATCGGTAAAAAAACCTCACCTCTAAGTTGAAACCGATAAAAAATTGTCACAATCTTGAAATGAAAGGAGCTACCAAATGGATAGAACAGATTGATTCGAGTTCTTTACCTGATCGTTTATATTACAGCGTATGTCGAGTCCCTGAACCAGACCGGAAGCTTCCCTGACGACACGGACAAGACTGCAAAGGTACCTTCCACATACCTACTAATTATCAATTTACACGTCAATAAAATATACCTATATTATTTAGTTTACTTGACTTTGTGGCATACATCTACGTAACTTTAATCTAGACATTGACTTTACACTTGGGAATCTCAGCAGTGACAAGTCCTCATCAGAAGGAGTTAAAGACCAAGTTATCAGAAGTTCTTTTTTTATGTGGCCCATGACTAACTTAACTCCTATAGCTATGAATTAATAAATGTGTTGTGTGTTGCAGTGTTTCGTCCGATGTTTACTGGAGGAAAGCGGCGTGGTGTCCGAGGCGGGCGTGTTCGACCGCGAGCGCGCGCCGGCATTCTTCGCAGCACAGCGCGCCGGCACCAACGAGACACTCTTCAGAAACACCACCGACGCTTGTAGTGATAGAAGTACCAATCGTTATATAACTAAATAACCCTATAGCTCCTCCTTAGAATCCTTGTGTCATGAGTGAGAATAGAAATTTAAATCCATATCATCATTGAATACTTGTCGTAAAATCGTACAATGTAACGAATCATTGTACCTAATGAAATTACCCCTCCACAAGTTAGACTGAATTTTAGAAGATTCTAGAGAACATGATCCAATTTTAATCAATACCAAGTATTAATTTTATACCGCATTTATTTATATTTATAAATTACGATCTATGTTTATTTTCAGATGAGACATGCGTCTGTGAACGATCTTATCAGTTCGTCAAGTGCGTGGTTCAAATGGAGCTGAATAAATATGATACCCTGAAAACCGTGAACTAAATGCGCCCTCCTCTACTGGACCGATACTGATCAAATCAAAATGTAACCTATTGTTTATGTAGGTATGTGTGTGTTATTATGTAGCAGTAGAAGTAGGGTAATGAAAAGTAAATACGTAAATCTTAAAATCTTTATTGTTTGTACACTAAATTAGAGTTACAATACAATAAAATAGACTTAGTAGTAAACTTATATCAAACAGATCTTTGGAATGCTTAATCATAATATACAAAACATTACCTTTTACCAGTACAGTATGTATTACTCCATCAGATAAATATTGAGACCGAAATGTCAGCTACTATGCGTTTCTCTTTCCAACACTGGTTTATTTTAAGTGTGTGAGAGAGAGGTAAAAACAAGCAGATGATGTTACCTAAACTTATTGTCTATGTCATGGAGTAATACAGGATAAAATGTGGTATTAATTCGTTCCCTCGCTGCACTTTACCGTACAGAGTTTAAGATTAAAATGATCGTGTTGCTAAACGTCTATTGATTCTTATCGCCGGTGAACATCTGCCAAATCTGTCCTAGCCAGCCGGTCGAAGGCTCCCTGGAACAATTATTTAAAATAATAAGCAGAATCTTCAAGCAGATTCGGAGACCATAACTTGGTTAAATCTTCCTGAAGACCATATGAAACTAAACTACTCGTCACTTGAAAGAAAATGTTTTCCTAAGTTACGAAAGTTATCAACGCATGCGTGTTAACTACAAACTACCAACGAAACGGTGTATTGTACTATGCAGCTCAGGGAGTTTCAACTTTAGGCACTTTGAAAACGCCAGCTGAAGTTGGACGCATTAGAATTTGAGAAACCATAAAACAACAGAATAAGAATCTTACTCTTTTTTGCAGTTGTACATATTGTTGATTTTCTTAACATCACCCCGGCTCAAACCTTCCCGTTGACCCAATTTCACACCTCCGACCTGTAAACATTTAAACCCTTCAATAACGCGAAGACAACAGCTATCATTATTATACAATTTACAACTTAACCGCTCAAACCTTAGGGTTGATAGTCTTCTGTGAGTTTCTGGAAAAGGCGTACTCGGAGTAGTGCATGACGCTGTTGTAGTCATACCCTATGCCGTAGTCGTTGGTGTGCTTCGGCTCCGCTTTCTTGAAATTGTTCTCAGATCCTGTGACATTTAGTATAAATAAAGATCAATTTCCACAAGCACTGTAAACCACGAAGAAGCTTGTGCGGAAGTTGCCTGCAGTTCCATCGCAAATATTATACCTAAAAAATAAAAATTTATTTCGAAAAAACTGCATTAGAATTTCAAGGATCCCACAATAATGATGACGACGTCGGATCGCTATTCAAAGGGTCCTGGGTTCGATTCCCAGTGGGGCCGAAATTTAAATTTCTGTTCTCGGTCTGGGTGTATGTTTGTGCGTTTCTGAGTTGTCCATGGTACCTACAAAACAGGAAATCCTAGTGTGGACCTATGAGTGTATAGCGTTATTAGTATTATTGTTATTATTAATAATATCAGCGTGGCTAATTAGATTAGTATCAATGAAGGTGGTATGCAGGTCACCTGGCTTCACGTTCTGGTAGAGCACGGTGACGAAGTCGTCTCGCTCGGGGCGGCTCTGCTCGTGCAGGAAGCCGATGGCGTGGAGCATCTCGTGCAGTACCGTGCCCTTCTTGGACACGCAGCCGGGCACTTGTAGGTTCACCTCTTGCCGACCACCTGTGTGTTTTACCCAGTTAATAGCATATTCGACAAGCTGAATTAACATTACTAGCACCCCCTAATTTTTTATTAATATAAGTATACGGTACCTCGTTTTTTTCGTCGTGATTTAAAAACTAAACAATCTTACAGTGTCTTTTTATTGTAATTATCGATTTAAAAATAAGACAGACACAAGTTAAAAAAAGTTAAAGGATAAACAATAATTTAATGTTAAAATAAATTTCTGTATATGTACTTATGTACTTCTAAATATTTTTTTAAATTAATGAAATAATTGAAAGAAGTGCCAAGATTGTTTACTTTTTAAATAACGACGAAAATAACGAGGTATAGTGTTAAATTATGTTTGGGTTACTTTCTTATCCTTTTTGGATTTAAATATTATTTCCTCTGGACTCTTTAGATAGATTGACGTTATAAACGGAACAAAGTATTACCGATGCGGCCGACACTAGACCAGCATCCCGTGTTGGAGCTCTTTATGACGAGGTAATCAGTCTGTCTAGTGTAGGGCACGAACCGCAGGCAGGTCAGCCGGTGGTAGTCGGCGATCGCCTTCATTATTGTATCCCGCTGGTCTTGGTCTGCGAAGATGCATGATTAGTCACTTAGGATGAATTTATGAATCACTTTTGTAATATTATGTAGATAACTAAATACAATTTGATAACATACAATACATGGACCTAAGAACGGTAGCTACTGAAGACGAATCACAAATTAGAATGTTGAATAAGTCATTTAAGATTTGCGAATATCTATACGTAATAGGGATTGCAAAATCTTTTTTGGAAATCCCCTGTTTCCCTTAAAGGAACTGCTTCGTCACAGCCTAGGGGTTGTAACAGAACTTGTTAAAAATACTTACTGAATCTTCCTTCGATAACGTACGGGATGATTCCTCTCGGCCACCGCGAAGACTGGTCCCTTACTCCGTTCCTCGTCAGTTGTGGTATCAGTATGTCTCCCTCTCCGTACCCGCTCATTTCTTCCGGGTTCATCAGAGAAGTTTCTGACCAGGTTGCTACAGCGTCCCCTGGCGAACAGAAGTGGTTGATACAATTACTAGACAACGCTCACGGCTTCGCCGGCGGAAACGTCGTTAAAAAAATATTGGATGTATTCCAGAGAAACCTATAATTGGGATAAAATCTATCTTATGTGCAATTCCTGGAGGCAAACTATCTGTGTGCCAAGTTTTAACTTAATTCGTTCAACGGTTATAGCGTGAAGGACTTACAAACATCCAAATATCCAAACATCTTTACAAACTTTCGCATTTATAATATTAGTAGGATTATGTATTTTATAAGGCTTACCCAAACGAAAAGTTGGAGTTTGCCCGACTAGTTTCAGAAATCCGTCCCGAATCGCTCAGTATTAAATTAGTAGGTATATTCATTAAAGAACCAAAATAATCACTATATCGATACTAGTGAATGATTATCATATTATTATGAGGTGAATGCTAAGGCCGTGGACGATTAACATGTTGTTTCACTGTATGTGTTAGTATGTAAACGTTACATGATAAAAATGATGGAAGGCAGAGTTGTGCGATTTTGACAGGCTGATAACGCGCTTCCTGCTTTTATGCATTACCTACTTCAACAAGGCGAAGTACTGTTGCCGGATATTTATTTTAATAATATATGCAAACTATATAACAAAAAAAAATATGTATAGTTACCTCATAAATGAGGTCTTACGTCACCAAAGCGACATACAAAATACATGACCAAAGAGACACACAAAATATATTTTTATTAAAGTTTGTGTACCTAAGTGTTATTACCCTGCTTCTTCTAGGAAATGAAGATAGAAAGAGGTTGAAATCGCAAATTAAACTTTTTAATTAATTTTTTTTTGTAACTTGTTTTAAGATAGCAAACGAGCTGACAGTGCCGCTATCAACCCCTGCCGCCCATGGACATCATGACAAATTTCCAGTAAGACTAAGGGAGGACTGTTAGTTAGTTAACAGGTCCTGTTAGTAATAGATGTTAGTGGAAATAATAGTTAGTTGTTAATTCGTTAGTGTGGGTACCACGGAAGTTAGTACTATCTGTACGGGTTAGTCCTGTTAGTAAATGTTAGTAGTCCGGTTAGTAACCGTTAGTATAATGTCCCACTCGAAGTTCCTCATAAGACGCGTTGCTACCCCTTAGGACTAAGATGGTCATCTCTTGTATAGTGTACTCTGGCAACTGGTTCTTAAAACCACTAGCCTAAATATTACGTTCATTAAGTAAATTTTGAACTAGAATTAAAAGTACTTACCACTTTCATCTTTTGGTAAGCCGAACGCTTCAGGGCCAAGGTGGCTCAGATCAATATCATTGTCGTCTCCGTCGATACTGTTGATGTCCAGGTCTTCCGGAATCATCGCCGCTGCATCACTGTCCTCTACCGGCAACGATTGCCGACCAGATATCAGACAGACCAACAATACTAACTGTAATCTATACATTCTGCGTGCCGGTTAAATACAAGGTAAATATTTTTTTATTTAATATGTTTTCAGGTCGCACGGGTTCTGCTATAAGTACCAGGCGATCAGAAACCGCAAGAATGATGTATTCGCGAAGCGCGCCCAATTTATATACCGAGGACTGTCATAGGGTAAACAGAATAGCGCGACAAGGTTCGTTCACTCCTACTTCCTAATAAAGGTATTGTAACATACAAAAATTATGTAAAGTAATCGATAAGGCAAGCCTTGGCTGTTGGCTCCTGTTTCCGATGCGGCGTGATGTACGACAATGTCTTATCGACATCATCACGCCCATCACTCTTGGTACTTCCTCTGCGTATCTTTATTCGCTTCATTTATGGCAACGAATACAGGTTTTCTTAATTTATTTCTTGGATTTATAGTCTTACCAGTTGTTACGGGCAATCGTTTCTCCATAGTAAATTATGTCCCCTAATTATAATATCTGTCTCCTAGCCCTTATCTACTTCTGTGCGAAAATTCATCAAAAATAGTTCAGCCGTTTTGACGCGAAATTGGAACATTGCTACAAACTTACACATATTCGCATTTACATATAATATTTCAGTAATTTGTTTTAGGTTTATATGTGTGTGAACTTAATGCGTAGGCTGGTAGTTATTCTGCAAGGGTTAAATTTGTAAAAACAACGTATTTTTTTATAATTTAAGATAACAATATTGTCTAAAGATAAGTAAGTATGTTACGTCAGATCGGATTAGAGCAATCCAAGGTTCCGCTGTACGAGGAACCCATGAATCATAAACATAAATGCATAATAATTTGCCTTATCTGTATTATCAATGTCAAAAAATACCGCGTGCCCTCGCGGAAAACCGCAATGCAGGCAGCAGGAAGTCGAAAAAGGATTTATTATATTAATATTAGTAGATATAATGTTCGCGCCCACTATAACGGAAGCGATTTTCGATTTTAGGAATCAAATTAAAGTGTCGAGGATAAAACCCGTATTCTCCTTAGTTTCATCTTATTCTGACCCACGAACAAGGTAATAGTGTTAGCTCTTAGGTGTTAGCTCTCCGGAAGTCCTGAGTGCTTTAAGACCTAGCTTAGTCCCGACTCTAGCCTCGCAGGATGGTAAAGTTGGATTTAATCGTATACTATTGTATTTACTATCCGTTGACATCTGTTTTCGCTCGCTTTCTGACCGATTCCTAATGTTACTTTAGAACAAACTGCCTGGTGCTTATCTAATGATTGTAACCGAAACATTTAGTGACCAATTTGTGGGGAACATATAGCGCTCATTTGACACGTCCTTACGTATAAGGTCAGTGTTATAATCTCCTGCTGAAGGTATAGGTGACAAAAACCACCACCCATGGGTGCAGGCATTCTCATTTCTAGGCGAAGGTGACCGCTTACCATGAGGTGGCTCTTATTTGGTTAGGAATTTACAATAAATATAGGCACAGAGTCCATTGCTACGTTAGCAAGAATAAGAACCAGGTTCGTGCGCTACTTCCATATTGAGAACGAAGTGTTTATCGCCACGTTTTACGAGTGTAATTTAAAACAGACTACTCGTATCGTAATCTGCACCTAGTTGGGACCCGTCTGAGGGTCTTTGGAACTATAAAATGCAGGTTGGTGGCGCGTAAAAAATATATTATCCTATAAAAATTCTTCGCCTATCTAAATAGTAATTAGCGAAGATGGAGGCAGTTCAGTTAACTTTTAATTGTCGTAGCTTCCTTTAAACACTGGCCCGATACACGATAGTATGATGTTTGTCTAAAAGCCGCAACTAGGGGCCCCGCATAGTTTCTATTTTCTTTTAAGATCTAAAAACGAACACTAAGAAATTGTTATGCATAATACTTCATTACCTAGTATTTTTATCGGAGTTCAATGAAATAAGGATTTTTTTATTTTTGAAAATACATAATTTTAGAAATTATAATAGATCTTTAAATCGGGGAAATAGATTTTTCGATGTCAGCAGCTGTATGAATAGCATTCTGTCTGTTCCCATGTCGTTAGTCAAATTAGCTAATTATGTGTTTAGATGAGTATAAGTAATTATTTTTGTTGTATTTAAGTTGTCTAACTGGACGATGTGGTCGCGCAGCGACAGTCTAAAAATAATAAAAAAAAGAGAGGTTGTCTCATATAGGTAGGTACCTACCGTCTCAAAATAATAAATAAATAAAAATAGGTTGTTTCATACACTCGTATACCAAATAATAACTACCTACACTAGTGAATCTGTAAAATTCGACAAACTAAATAAATTCATATTTATGTCTGTAACTTATCTTCAATATTAATAACATTTATGTATTTGTATGTATTGTATATTGGCATTGTTCTTTATGTACGAGTATGTCCGTTTATTAAGCACGCTCTATAGCCTTAATGTATGCCATCAATTGTGTAACTATTACGGTTCAAGAAATACAGCCTGGTGATAGACGGACAGACAGACGGACAGCGAAATCTTAGTAGGTAAGTAATTAGGTCCCGAAATCCTAAAATGAGCGTGAATATTTTACTTAATGTTCTAACATCAGCAATAGAAGGGAGTTATTAGTATCAACGTAGCCCTTCTTTGGTCTCACCTTCTTTTTCGGCTGGCAATGTGTCGGTGACGGTCATGCCCTTGGTGCTGCTGACATCCATTGATGAAGATGGCTTAATCATCATATGGCTCGACTGTCCTAGTTACGTAAAAGAGTTAAGGTGAAAAAAAACAAATGTGAAATATGCATTTTCTGTATTTCTAACATAATATTAGAACTTTATACACTACGTCATTTTATTTACATGAGCATTTATTTTTTTTGTTTTACAGTATTATTACTATTAAAATAAATTTCTCTCTTTATTATATTATTTTTACATTTCTATCATCCCGACTACAATAGATATTTAGGCAAAGTGACAAAATACTTAACATCTCTCAAACGCTACGAAAAATACTGTCATATCTCTGTTAAAACAGTCACAGACCATAGCAAACTAAATAATGGAGCGGCTCTATCTCGGATCAACACTATGCTGCGCGCCGCCGCCGCCGCCGCCGTGGCCGGGGCCTCCTCTCCCACATAGCTACATCGTCTCATTGTATTGAAACAAGCGGAAATTTTCATAGTTCTTGCATTCAAAAGTAGGTACTCACGTCTAAATTTACATTATTTCAAAAATGCGTTCAGAAATCATTAACGATCATTACACAATGACATATTTTAACATTTTGCTGACCAGAAGATGTTACAAATCGACCTGATGCATAGTGTAAACTGTCAACTGTCATTGTCAGCCGTCAGTTTGAAACATCTCCTGTGTGCGCGCTACATTGGTAAAACAAGAGAAGTAACATCGTGGTCATTAAATAAAATGCTACTATTACAAAGCCCATCAGCAACAGGTCGTCTTTTGAAACACACGTTTTGGAATATTGCACATATTGTAAATTTTAAAACTCCAAATAATATAATTCTTAATAAAAATAAATATTTATTTATATAATATATTTAAACATATCTCAAATATAATATTGATATCGGAAACACGAGCGTACAGTGTATAAAACAACCGACCATCAACAATGTAGAATGCGGGCGGGGGGGGAGGTACTCCACTCCGCCACCACGGCCGGTCTCCAGGATATGACAAAATGACGCAAGCATAATTACAATTACTGTCGTTGCGACATTTCGTCCAGACATGTCTAAAAATATTTTTTGTAAACAGATAATCTGTATGATTTATCAACAGCATCTAGGAAATTGATGCAGCGGGAGACCGACGGTGGCGCCGCCCGCGACCGGCAGCGGAGTGCCCAGGGTGGTCACTGGCCACTGACCGTTACATCTGCTGCTCCTGGCTCTCCCCAAAACAATATATTGTCTATAATTTTATATAAACATCCTTAGAAGTTTTGATCAGTCGCGTCGACAATGGTTACAAGAAGAAAATTTATTTTGTTAAAACAAATTAATATTTATCAATATTATACATTTATCACTTATATTTCTGATAGTCCCAATAACAAAGTATGGGCATGTTGTTGTCTTGGAGAAAATGTAACAGGAGCAATAGATGAAGTGACTCGCCACTGAAAATTCGCCTCGCGACCCCGGCCGCTACTATCCAGCTCCTAACACGTGGCTAGTACAGGAGCCCACGAAGGAGGAGGAACCGGATCAATCCGAGTTTATAACGATTAACCATGGTCCAGAGGTAACGAAAGTCAAATTTATTTATCTTAACAGATTTTATTATTAATACTTTGACAAAAGTAACGAAACCGGAAACCCCACGCGACGTCGCGAGATGTGAAATGAACGAACAAAGCTTAGGTATAGAGAGAGAAGATTATATTATCAGTAAGAAAAAATGGACAAATGTATTGTAGTTAGGGAGGCCTGCCTTAAATCAGGACATCGTAAGAAATAATCAGTTCCAACGGAAACAGTGAAAATGCTCGGACACTAGCGACCGGAGCCGAAGCTGCAGAGACTCGCCGCGCCGCGACAAACTTAACAACCTGACAACACAAACAACCGCTATCATACAGTACAGACGACGACGCGCGACGTCCGGCGACACGGCTCCTACTTACACTAACATTAAGACGAACGGAGGCACGGTGTGAGGACGACTGAGTCGGCCGACTAGCGCCGGAGACAGTTAAAGCTTCCACTGGCGTCACGCCGATATAATACAGATAAATCCAATGAAAATATGTCGCGGCCGTCCGCGGACGACGCTCGCCCGCGACGCGAAGTAAGCCACATAATTTCAGTAACTAATTTAATATAATTTACCCTTATCGACTCTAACGTACGATTATGAAATTGACAACACCTAAAGACGTCTTTGTACAGAGGTTCCAGTAGGACAGTAGCGCCTGCCGGCCACTGCGCGCATCGCAGATCGTACACGGCGCGCCGTGGCGCGCTCGACGGGCCTTACGCGTAAATAAATAGTTAAATTATATTCTTTACACCCATTCCGCTCCGTAACAATATTGTACACAATCACAACATGGAATTCATTAGGTATATGTAGAAAAATATAAAGTGAATCGTCCGCCTGCATCTGGAGGGTTGGCCGTCGTCCGACACTACTCGTCACTTTGCTATCACGTCACGACACGTCACGTCTTTATTGCATAGAGATACACTAGTCCACACGCGAGCGGGCGGTCCGCGGCCGCGGGGGAGGTTGCCGGCCGCACTCCGCACTGCGCACTGCGCACTCCGCACTCCGCACTCCGCACCGCACCACACGTATTGCTTGACAAACTTTGGCAGTGAATGCTGCGCACCGGTGGCCCGCCCGCCCCCCGCCGCCGTCTCAACTGTTTAGTATATTTTTGTAACGACTTCCCCTACTGTTTAATCACCGGACGAGTGGCCGCGAAGTTTACTTCACGTAATTGGCCTTCAAAATATATCTTATAACAATATAAACAATTAATTTCGTTACAAAAATATACCTTATCATTTCGTGTGACGGGTGGTCGGCGAGGTTCGGGGAGGGGGCGCCGACATGGAGGATGGATTGAGCGTTGACCCTCGGAGCGAGTCTGCCGAGACCGCACCGAGCCCGCACGATGACGTCCGTCCACAGAGGATACCCATGACACGGGTCACGTCACATTTGCTACTAGATTACTATAAAAACCCTCGACGAGGCAAAATCTTAAGTACTCCAAATCGGTAGAACAGAATTGAAAC
>LGAG01001196.1:25302-45458 GCA_001278395.1 Lerema accius | reverse complement strand
TTGAACCCGTGCACCTGACACACACACACAGATATCAGCGGCATACTCGCGACACTTTAAAGATACTTCACTTGTCTATATACCTGAATAATCTAAACCTAGGCGGTTACTTTGCTCACTTCAACAGAGCTTTTCATCTAACTTATCATTGCCTATTTTAATGTTTTTTTTTCACAAAAATAGTTGCATGTCTTCAGGATATATACCTACTACTCCCACCCCAAGAACGGTTGCAACTTATATTTTTAAAAATATTTTGCCTTTTTCATAAAATTCGATTTCATCATTCTTTTGCATCTCAGGGAACTCCTCAAAAACAAATAGCAGCTACTTTAATAGAGCGTTACAGTATTGCAAATGACAGGATAATTGGTACTGCAAGGTAAACAAAAGATGGGTATATCAAGGAAGAGCTCACGGTATAGTTGGGGAGCTGCGGCATGTGGTAGTGGCTGTACTGGTCCACGATGCACTGCACGCGCGAGTGGTAGTGCTCCAGCGTGGCGGCCGACCACCACTGACGCAGGTTACCGTCCGAATCGTACCGCCGACCTGAACACACCACACCAAATATCAGCTTGAAACCTGATTTGCCTAGATTTTGTTTTCTTTTTCTATTCATAGATGACATTGCCGCAGAGTGTAACTGAATTAGGTATTGTACTTTAAACGGTTCATACCTTGATCATCAAATCCGTGTGTCACCTCGTGTCCCATGATAGCCCCGATGGAGCCATAGTTGATTGCCCTGGACATCCACAGGTACCAGTTAATTACATTTAGAGAGCAGTGGGTATTATTAAAAATATATATTTATTTAAAACTGAACTTACTCAATTCCATTTCCGTAGAACGGTGGCTGGAGGATGCCGGCTGGGAAAGCTGCGGACAACATGTTAGTGTTAAACGGGTACTCACTGTTCCATATTTATTCATCGATTGACCTACTTCAGTTGTTATTAGAATAAAAGATTATTCCTATTCCGTAATAATTAGTTAAAAAAAGCACTTGGTTTAACTTACTGACTGAATTGAGGGTGGCGGAGTAGAATGCGTTCACTGTAGTGGCCGTCGCTACCCATCTGGAAGGACAAGTACATGAGTTACCTACTGGATCTATTTAAAGGACAGGAATTTTCTCATAATATCATCTTTTCAGACGGTTAATTTTGTAGCAATATATTTGTCATTACTGAGCCGTGGTCTGATGTTAATATTTTTCGGAAGCAGTCAAGAGGAACCTTTATAAAACTGTAAAGGAGCATTAAGTTAATCATTGTGACCTGTTCCTGTCCGGCTTCTCCCGCAGCGTCTCGAAGGACTTCTTGACGGCCGCCCACGTCAGGTTCAGGTACGTGTCGAACAGGTTGCCCTCGGTCACCACCGCCTGCAAAAAACAACATTTCTTCAATGGTAAGAACTCTTATATCAATTACTCGAGAGTTAGATCTTTGCACCTGGAAAACGAAGGGAAAATTATTGAAACAGTAACAAGGAGCGTTTAAAATGCTCCTAAATTTCATGGTACTCAATACAAGTGTAAACTCCTGTTGTTTATTTTGTTATTTATAAACAGTCTTTTACCAACTCCAAGTGATATGGAGGCACTAATATTACTGGACAGACTGACAACTCATATATACAGCACCTTGACAATCCTTAGACCAAACAGCTTAATGTAGCTCCTAGTAGTGGTGTAACTGTGTTGGATACTGACGTGTTTGTAGTGGTCGTCGAGCTGGTGCGCGGCCAGCAGCCAGGCGGGGAAGCCCACGAAGTTCCGGATGGCGCGCAGCTTGCTCAGCGTCTTGAGCCGCGTGCCGCTGTCCATCCACTCCAGCTGCTGCACGGCCGCCGCGAACGCCGCGCGCACGTCCTCGATCATCTCGATCGCCTGGAAGTTAACACTGGTGTTAGTGAATGACAATTTGGATTTCTTCACATCTTTGGACATTCGAGAATGCTTTTTTGTGTTTTGATAATCCTGTAGTCAGAATGGTTCTTATTATCCCTAATAGTGTCGATGAATGATGAATAATAATAAAACCCGATAGTAGTTGAAACTGATTGATGCTAAAGATAAGCCTACCTTCTAATTCCCTAACATATTATATCAACTTATAGGATTGCCACGATATAGTAGGAGTTTGAGATTGATCATAAGAAGGCTTCGAATGAAAATAAACAGCCCCAAAAGACCGACCTTCTGTCGCGAGGTCTGGTCGAAGTGTCGCTTGACGTAGAGGTAGCTGAGCGCGACGCCGAAGTTGGCGTTGACGGTGGCCGTGCAGCTCTTCCAGCGCGGCGTGCGCTGCTGCAGCCCGAACACCGCGCGCGAGAACTCGAAGCCGAGGTCGCGGAACTTGCTCAGCGTCATCGGCGCCACCGTCGAGAACACGCTCCACCACAGGAAACGTTCTGGAAGTTAAACATGGTTTATATTTGCTGCAGAATAAGACGGATGATTACAGGTGTAATCCAAAATGCAAGCATTTCTAATTCTAATCTTTTGAGTACACGGAATTTGGTGTCGATATCCGACAAGAGATTGAGCTAAAAAGACTAATTACAATTTTTTTGTCAAAGCCATGAATTAATACCCCTTTGGTGGCCATTCGACACATAGGGAGGGTCCCATGTTACGTAACTCACTGATGTACCTTAATAATATATAGATAGGTACTTCCAATTCCTAAACCCTGGTTATAAATAATCTGAAAGTAAGTTCGCCGGCCTCACCAACGAGCAGCGGCTTGGTGTCAGAGAGCAGGATGGCCAGTTTCTGCAGGTAGGGCAGGTCCATCACGATGAACCGGTCGAGGTTCGGCTGCAGCGTCACGTTGGTGCCCGAGAACACCAGCTTCATGTACTTGTCCCAGTCGTGCTGTCGGGAAACCATCATATTATGATATAACAATCCGCCATTTTTAAAAGATTGGTACCTACTTCACCTTCTTTATTCTAGGAGCCTACTTGATGTAGGTATATCTATAAGTGTCATTGTCATCACTTTCTACAAAGTCATAAGTAATCTGACGACAAGTAGTATCAGGTACAAGAGAGAACCTGATTTGATTCATTCATCTTACGTACCTCTTTCCATTGCACTGGTCCTCCTCCGGAACCTTCAATAAACTGGGACACGCTGACTTCGTGGAACAAATGAGTGCCACTCCTTCTTACTTCCACCGGAGTCATAACCTGAAAAAAATTATGTCATTAAAAGACCAAATATCTTCTATTCGTGTGGCTATGAGCAAAAAGCCAACTCCTTGGCGACTAGCGAGGGGCAGGGCAGTATCCAGTAGTCTCATAATGGTGTCAGACCTTAGCGAGGCTCTTGCTGAAGACGATGATGTCGTCGGCGAACTGGTCGGCGTCGGTGTTGTTGTCGGCGATGGCGACCACCTCCCGGATGTAGCGGCGGTACTGCGCCAGCTCGTGCGCGAACTGCTCCGACTGCAGCAAGTAGCGCTCGCTGAACCCCGGCGTCACTTGCTCGATCTGAAGTCACGACGGGTAAAATAACATCTAATTGTGAACAGAGACTATAGTTTTGTTCTGTTCAAATGGATAGTGGCTGATGATCCTATTCGCCTACATAGCTTCACGCGGAATAAAGCGGAGGCTATAGTGTTGATAAATATAATACAGACAAAGACGCATAGAAGAGTAGTTCTTCAACCAGTTTGTATTATTAAAAAAAAGGGTGCCGAGGAGTTTCTTTTTCCTTTTTTTTCTACTTTAAGATGAATTAACACATCTTTTAAAGTAGCTAGTTGTAGGCAAATACGCAGTTTCCCATAAAGTAATGAGACGGGACTAGGAAGTGCCTTTTCAGTGTAAAGCATCGAAATAGATACGACATCAAAATGTTAATCGTGACGTCACGGAATTCATTGTCATGTAAATAACATAATGGTTTATTGTGCACGAACTGAACTGGCGCGTGCGATCAAAGCAATATTGTTATGGAATTCGTTATTAAATTAAGTCACATCATTCTTAAAAATAACATCCGTGAGAATGACAAGCTACAGAAAATATTCTCATGGCCACCAGCAGCATAATGTGCATAAATGTCGAAGAATCGATTGAATAGCTATTTAAAAAAATATGCTTTCCCACGTAGACAGCCTTGAGATTGAATCCATAAGGCACTTACTGTTTTTTAATTTTAATTATTAAAACTTTAAAAGAAAGTATTAAATTAGTCATTTCAAATTAAAAAAATATATCTCTACCATTCGCCTATAAAGGCCTTAAACAATCTCTTCTAACGACACCTTTTCTTGGCTTTCTGAATTTTGCTCTAGAGTTGTTTATTTGATAGCAAGATTTAAGATTTCTGTCTCAACAGTAAATGTCAATGGGAAAATGAGCTGCCTGCCATACGTGCTGTAAAGAGTATTCGTGAAATTTAGAGGGTGTTCCCTGTTCATACCACAACTCGGTTCCTGCTGGTGTTCCTGACGTCCTCGGCGACCTGCACGCTGAGCAGCACGTTGAGGCCGAGCATGCGGCGGCCGCGGCCCGCCACCTCCTCCCAGCTGAAGTTAGCGCTGGGCTCGCGCGGCGGCAGCGCCGGCAGCTGCAGACTCTCCAGCAGCTTCTGGATCGGCTTAATGCCGCCTTCTTCTAATTTATCTGTTGGCATACTCTTGCCGTTTATTACCCAGATTTTTTAACTAAGTATACCTATGTAGACGAAGATAAAACTAAGTGTCACCCATTGCTTTAGAATCAGAATGGTCAGTCAGTCATGTCTGATCGTGATTTTTGTTGTAAAAATGTCGAAGAACTGCTGGTTATTGGACCTAAGAATAGGGAGCAAAAAATGAATGACAAACAAACCAGTGTTGATGCAGGTGCGATAAAGTGCTTTAGCTTTGAGCACGCTTTTTGGCAGGTCCACGTCTTCCTTGTCTTCCAGCAGCTCGTTCAGGTCCAGTACCAGCTGTTCCCGCAGCTTGGCTAGCTGATCCCACGACGTGGCCCACTCTGGAACCGGGTTCTTCTTGATCCAGCCTCCGCACGCAAACTCGTAGAAATCTTCGCAAGGATCCATGTCCTTGTTTAAAGCTGCTAGAATTCTCGAAGCTGTAAATAAAAATTGTATTTATTTATTCTAGCAAAACATCGATTGATTCTATACTACTATGTTGTTGGAAGGCATAACCACCAAAAGATGCAGTGATAATTTTATCGATCGTCCAATTAAATTTTAATTGGATGTGAGTAAAATACTCCATCATCAACTTAAGAGTTTTGCAAATTAGTTAACTGAATTTTTAATTAATGGGACCGTCAATTAAAGTTAGTAGGTACTTAATATTTTTTGTCGATTGATACCAATGATTAATCAGGCAATACGTCAAACTGGAGCACGCGACAATCTGATAAACAAACCTTTTGTTTGGTAAGGTTCAGTGACCCGCCACTACGCCAGACCATACCATCAATATCTGCGTACATTGTTAATCTATTAATTAATCGGTCCACAAAAGATTCCAAAAATAACCCAACTTCCTGTCTTTGTTAATCAGGTACCTGTTAATTTTGCAATAACGCTCATTATTTGAACGAAATCTCCGTTTCGTTGACGACAATGGTTAGAACTTCCGCCTGCATACGTAATTGAAACAAAAAACTTTGAAAATAATTTTTAAATTTGCGAACATTAACGGCTTACTGATTTTTATGAATTGATTTTCCGGTAAATAATACATCGAGACTAGTTGCATGCTCTACGATAAGGAATTTTTTACCTCCTTGCCTGATATTATTTTCGTACGTCACACTTTTAATTAGATTTTAATTAAAGTACCTTCAGGTGGCATGGGCCCCTATGGCATAGGTAACACATTTCCAAGTGGAATATCAATAAAGGAATGCTTCTCGCAAAGCTTCATCAGCTTCCATCCCATTACAATTTACCGTAAAAGGTTCGTAAGGTGCCGCGATGCCGCCATAAACAGATGAGATTATTCAATCCACGTGTCGATTAATAAAAAAGTTCAACTGCGCCGGACTTTTATGTGCTCGGATTCCAGCGTATTGCGCATCGATTTAATTGTTTATTATTATTTAATGCAAGTGTATCGGGCATCAAAAACGGCGTAGTAGCCAAGGTGCACCTATTAGGGCCACGTGGAATATCCAATCTAGATGAGGCCAATTTTCCTCGAGTAATTTAAGATGACTGTTGCATCAGGATGTCGTAGGTGACTATAGATTACGTTATTATATAGGTACGTAATATATAATTAATACACAATTAAACCTACCTACTAATTTTCCATCGCAAGCGCCATCGATTGTATTTTACCCACATCTTTTGTAAGACGAGTAATAAATGAGGTTTGATATTTTGATTTGATTGATGGTAATAACTAGCGTATCTATAAATTATGTAAGGCTGTGTGCACATTGTAACTCGGCACAAGCAAATAAATAGTTTTTTTTTCTCGACGGCTAATATATGTAGCTAAGGTTGAAAGCTTAATAACTTTTACTTGCTTGTTAAATTTTTTAAGGAACGTATTTATTTATTCCATGCATTCTCAAAATGTGGAGACGATAGAATGTATAGGTACCAATATCAGGCGCGTTTTAGCGCTGACCTATCACAATGCGTGATTAGAAGCTTAACACTACCTTCTTTTGGAGAAGCTACCATAAGTACATCATTTCTTTGCCATTCCACATTCAGAATCATATACGTCAATTACATCTAGTTTTTGCAAGTGATGACGCATTTATGTATTTATTACACGTGCCGCTATGCTACAATAAAATACTGCGCCACCCCGTATGTTTTACACGCGACATCAATTACATTACTCCCCGTGATTCATGTTAATTCACTCACCAGTATAATAATTAATTTGTTTATGCCATAGACGAGAGCAGTGATAGCCGGGTGTTGGGAGTTTGGTATTCTAGAGCTTTCAGTCTCTCATATAGTAAGCTTTGTAAGATTTTACAAGGTTATTATTATTAAGCTGCTATTCAGGAAGGAAGAAATTAAAGAGAGTTATTTAAACAAATTTTAGACAAATATTTAGTTAATTTTTTAAGCATTTCGAGTTCTCAAAATTCTTGAAAAATTTCCGCACGATTTTTTCGAATGAAATTTACATTAGTTTTTCTGTAAAAACTTTTGTATCAATGACAAGAGATATTTCGGACGCCGAGAAAACGCGGATAAACGCTAGTATGAGCGAATAAAGTATATGAGATAGGTACCTGCTCGTATTTATTCACATTAAGATATAACTGCTGCGCTGTTCTACTTTCAGCCAACGTATCGCATTGACACTGAACTGACAACCTTATCACAGTTTTTAACAAAACATTAATTATTTCGTGGTCTATTAATTTAACGGTATTGTGCTTAACTCAGGCGTTGTGTATTACCACAAGCTTAGCGATGACGCATACATTTTTGTTTTTGTTCGCTATGACGTTCTTATTGTATCCATTTATTATGTTTTAGATATCTTTCGATTACAATATAAAAACGGCTGATTGTATTTAATACTATCAAACGTCCCAGGGATGGGTTCAGCTGCTATTTTGAGATGTACGTACCTATGTTTTATGTTCATCTAGAAGTTTTGCCAGACCGCCATCGCCATGGCGTAAGCAAGTAGTGGGAAGGTAGTTTATTGGAGCGAATTAATGGGTTATTCACTATACCTAATGAAAACGTTTTTAATCTCTCCATACGGAAGTCGTTAGATAATATTAATAGTCTATACATACAAGTGACTTTACTTTAAGTATGTTTTATGAAATATTATTAAAGTATCAGTTAGTTTAACTGCCGCCAGTAGCGACTGAGTATAATAACTTTTTATATCGTTAGATGCAGCTCTAAGTGCCGAGTGAAAGTATGGGCTAATGGCTCCTTGTGTATGTAATTATGTCGTAAATTATTAATTGAATTATGTAAGGCAATCGATAAGTAGATGTAGTGAAAATAGATACCAGTAGAATTATAGGGGACAGCCGCGATAAATTGCGACAGCGAACCTATATCTGGGTGGGTCCTATTATAACAACTGTCTGATAACTAAACTTTTTGAGCGTTTAATACGCTGTTACAGTTTAGTTATTACTGAAATGTCAATACGAAATAAGTCCTTAAAGTCGTCATAATACACCGGCGCGGCGCCATCTTTCGGACATTTTAATATTAATAATCACGGTTAGTTTCTGCAAAGTATCTATATTTATGCTAGTGTTTTTTTCTTTTCTTTTGGTATCAACTAACTTATCTTTGACAAAATTTTAGATCGATTACAAATCCAGAAATGTTTATGGTTTAATTGATGCTATTAGAAACATCTTTACTAATAATAGTAAGTAATAATCTGTACCTATAAAGGATAACTCATTAAATAGGTATACATCCTTATTACTAATTGTGTTAGACATCCCTCATTAACTTATTATTTTGCTATGTAAGTGTTGCAATCTGTAAACACAATTAAATTAATTACAGGTGGATCGTATGCAGATAATCTGAAACTGCGATGCCATAAGACGTTGTACACATTACATCACTATCTACTATCAATTTTCTAATGACTCTGCAGAGTAAATTTAGTATATAGGTACTTTTACACGGAGATGTAGATGAAATATACTGTATATTTCAACTGATTACAGTTATTAATTTTCGTTCATATAATTCTCTCCCCCAAATGTCTGTCTCAGCGAAACTTCAAAAATTCAAACCTGTTACCCCTTTTTTCGATCGACATGTAAGTAGTACCTACTTATCCCTACCGATTTTGTTAAACTACTTGTATTTCTGACAAGACGGCAATTTTGATAATTAGAACTAATTTGATTATTAATAACCTACTGTATGATAATTTAAAACCATTAATTTACAATCCTTTGCTACTTACTTTCAAAAGGTTATGTATGAATTTATTTATTCGTCAGTGATACGACTATCGGTAGGCACTTTAACCGTAGGTAAATTACCTCGTGCATTAGAACGCCGCCTTAGGAGCACGATGGGTCACTTTATAGTATTTATCACGGTAGGTATCAGGGATTAATGATGGAAAAGATTGATGCGTATGCAGATCGCAGTTATTACCATAATGTTGTCGTTTTTATAATATTTGTACCACTTTAAATTCCATTGTAATTAATGTTATGAACGTTCTGTAGTAAACGTTATCTCACGATTCTTAAACACTGAGTGTATTCTTTACCATTGCAATAAAATTAGTTATTATTTATCAGAATTTAGTTCTATGATAATTCGTAAAGTTTCGTAGACAATGCCATCATAATCATCGGCTATATGAAAAAAACAAATAAGGTAAGGTGGGGTAAGACTAACACACGGGGCAAGACTAACACTATCTATTATCTTGATACGTATAGCTTAAATACGAAATTCTTCCAGTCTGTAAGATAGAACAAACGTAAATGTTCTCGGCTAAAACACACACATGTCGTTTCTTCAAGTGCATATCGAGATAATAGACAGTGTTAGTCTTGCCCCGTGTGTTAGTCTTACCCCACCTTACCTTACATACATAAGCTCCAATAAACTAGTGTCAGTCGGAAGGATGACAAAGAAAAACGATCCCGCGACTGTTTTCCTCCTAGAACCTCGAACCGGGAGTCAGTTATAATAACTGTATTGTGTACTGTGTTTTATAGGTCTTTCTTCACTCACCGGTCCCGACGCACTCCTCACTGACGCAGGGCCGTGGTGTCTTGTACTCGGTGAGCACCAGCACGGTGGTGTAGACGGCCAGCGCGATCAGAGATATCCCCAGCGCGCCGATCAGCACCGACGAGCACCGCACTGTTCGCTCGCTGCAAACAAACGTTACAACAAATCAAATATATAAATAAATAAACGCTAACTTACTCATACCCGCAGTGGGATTCCCTGTGTCGCGGGTGGCATGGACAACATACCTAAATAACACATCACTAATTCACTAACACCCATGACCCTAAAAGAAACATTTATCTGTCACATAAATATCTGCCCCGGCCGGAAATCGAACCCAGGACTCCTCACTTTGCAGGCACGGTCACTACCAACTAGGCTGTGTAGCTTATTGCCATTTCAAGTAGTATCTTGAAGCTATGAATGGTCAAATATTGGACGCTGTTCGTCGTCAGTCATTTGAGGCTTGTAGGGTTCTTGGAAATGAACAGGCATTAGTCAATCGTTATTAATGGTTCTCGTACTTCTAGGAGGAAGACATGAAGACTTCTTAATTTCTAACTACTAATTTCCAATTGTGCTGTGGCAACCTACGTCTCCGTCATATGGCCGATATTTTGTTAGAAGACATTGATATTTTATCACTTTCTTATATTTTGTCTTGCCTATATTTTATCACTTGCTTGATATGATCATATCAGTGCTTGTGTGAGTACCTAAGTGACTGTAAAAACTATAAACCGATACCTACGAGTATCATGTATCAGATTTCTCTCAATGGCGCACAGAGTACGACTACGTAAACTGTGGTTTCACGACTGGCTTGCAAATACTAATTGATTCTCAGATTACCATCTACTTACACTAAAAATTCTTCTCAATATCAGAAATTTAGTTATTGCTTTTTGAAGACTCAAACTTTCCTTACACTGTACACTACACACACGTGTACACTGGTCTTAAGATTACACTTTCCTAATTCGGAAAGCATTGGACTTAAATAAACGGTTTCGCCGTAAAACGTTTGCTTTGTTCTGGCCACATAGTTACAAAAGTAGATCGCTGGACTAATAAGTGGAAAACCCTAATAAGTACTGACAACAATGGCTCTCTATGTCAATTGGAGTTTCGGGGATGATCAGGATATTAATGACAGCAATTGCAAATAGGTAGATATAGGTACTATCACTCCAGGTCCACACTATACGCGTCGTGTCTGATCCCACGATTTCCTATTCTATTCTATTATTATCTACGTTTCCGCGACGCCTGTAGCGGCGGAACACGTCGTGAACTGCAATTGTCTGTAAGTAAATCCATTTAGTGGCTTGCTTTATGTTAGCTGTTAGCGACATTACCCTGTCAGCAGTTCCGGTTGCGTCACACTGCCGCTCCTAGAAGCTAAGAGAGGTCTATGGCTCGTTTACTATCTGTATACAGGATTATTAAACCTAGCAAGCAGATATTAATGCATGCTTTAACTTGTGAATAAATATTGATATTGTTAGATTCAGTATCCCACGTATAAAGTTTCCCGTTGAAGTTTTATGCCGCTAAAGGTGACAAACTTTTAAAAAATATCCTAAGATTTCTAAAACTGTCTTCGGTAATTCCACTATATGTCACATAAAGTATGACTTCGCAGAATATAAGCGTCAATGTATCGCGAAAGCCGCACAATACCCGAAACAACTTTTGGCACAGATTCCCATCGGTTCTCGCTAACGGTGACTGGAGCTTTCTGTCTGTTTGTCATTCTATGCACGTCTTCATACGTGATGTGAATATAGTTAACGGGTTGATTCACTACTAATACTCATTTACGTGTTTTTTGTTTATCTTTGCCATTGTCGCGTGGAACGGATAAAATAATCAAGAAAGATTCATTAAGTAATTTAAAGGTAGGAAATACTGACATTGTTTACCACGTGTGTCTAAACTGATAACTTACAAATAACATAACACCTTCTAGAAGAAAGTGCTGCTAGGAAAGGTGTATTCTTTTGTCTACAGGTTATTTACCTACTCAAACAAGGGTAAAAGATAAACTCTTCGTTAACTTGTATCAATAATTTGTTTACGAATTTACGCTACTAATGTATCCAGAAGTGACAGTAAGGTGTTCATTTCTCGTGTCGACGTTATGAACGGTGTTCCGAAAGTTGTTTTTCTACTTATAAATAAGGAACATAACACTCCTTCTGTAGGTAGGTACTACACAAAATACGTTAATCAGAACTTAAGTATGGGTTGTCAGAGATAGCCACATTTCAGGCCATCTTCGACTGCTCCTTACAATGGCGTTTGCATAACTGTCCATCACAAAGGCGAGACGAATGGCCGAATGTTGATGATAAATGCAACACTTTCTATTGAAGTGGGCGTTCTAGTTCTGTTGTAACGGTATCGGAAATCATGAGCTGTTATGTGACAGAAACTGGACAATTAGGAGGATGCGGAAGAACGTAATTTACAGCTACAGATGTTAATGATCCATACACAGGACTCGTTAATGACATGCATTAACCCCGATTTGAACGAAACCAGAGTAGACACGACAGGTAATAAAGACAGAGTAGGGTATATAAGTATATGATATTCTCTCTTCTCTCACTGCTTTGGTCAAAGTTTCAACTTCATACGTACGAAAAATTGTAAGTTTTTGACGACATTAATTAAAGCCGGCAAAATACATAAAATATACTGAGGAATTTAAATTATTCAGGAGTGGTGAGTACACCGTGTGCGTTGTCCTTAACCCTCAGTGAAGAGGTCGCGGATCATATAGCCGATGACGACATACTTGGTGGCACGTAAAATCCTTTAACTACATAATTTATTACAAATCTATGCAGAACATCTAACATACGTTTTCACAGTCCGCTGCATCCATGACACATCGTCCTCGTGATGTTTGATTACAATCGTTCCCCGAATTACCAAGTTCGCGGGAACAAAGCGCATCTAACGTAAGTAAAGTTTATAGCAGTATCATGTTACGTATGATGAATGTCCACCTTCTTCTGACTGCTAAAATCCCTAGCTAATAATAATCACTAATAATGTAGGCATTTACTACAAAAGTCTAGAAGAGTCTCATCTAAAGCTTACAATATGAAATAGAGATTTAGTTACGTACGTAGCATTTAATTTTAGTGTTTACAAAGTAAATAATATTTGGTCAAGTTAGAAACATCTTAATGTTAAGGATAACAAGGCTCGATTGCGCATTAATCATCCTTAACTAAGTAACTATAGGTAATATCCAAATGGTCAAACTGCGACTGCGTAACCTTCCACTCCAAGCCCATCAAGGAATATTCCTCGAGGTCAATATCCTCTAGCGCAAAATTTGAGACGCTCCCTTTATTTCATAACGGGTCCTTTCGAACCGGTCCTGGTTAACGACCTATTGCAAATTTTTCACAACCGAAAATGGAATGCGTTCAGACACACTCGAAACTTTTGATCAATAAATAATGCAAGCGACAATATCAAAAATATTTGTCCCGTCACCCACGACAGCCGGTGACATTGATTTAGGTAACGTATGATTAAATTGCGATTAGCATAAGATTATGAGCGATAACACCGCAGCTTTCAGAGAATCGCTAGTTTTTGCTGAGCTTTGTATGCAAAGAAGTTGGCAGATGGTGCAGATGTACATACAGCGCGTGGGGTGCGATGACTTGATGTAAACAAACCTGCTGCTATGAAACATTACTGTTTGGATTGATGCTTCTTTGTTTCTTGATTGTAACGATTAACGTGATTTATAACAGAGGAATATCTATTGCTACTTCTGTTCGTACAATCATACACACGTTAGCAAAGTTTCGTTGTAAACTACCGAAAAATTGGCTGGCATACGAGAAACCCTGTAAGGCTTCTTTTTTATCGTATTTATATAACGTCACCTTTAATAGTATCTGCTGACCAATATTATGACACAAAATTAATTACGCGACTACTACCTTCTTATCTGCAACAGAAGTAATGACAGACGGTTGCATATTAATTCTACTGGTAGTCCCCAGGTTTAAACATTTCAATAATGTCCAGTTGTAATAACGGTTCTAAGCTTAAAAGATGTCACATAGTTTTATGCTCCATTTAGTGTGAAAACGTAGTAAATGTTATATAACATGTGGAACAGGTCCGGTCACAATAGGTGCGTTTCAATGACAAACGGTAAGTTCATTGTCGTGGTCCGGCGCGGCGGTCGGCGCGCGTTGTTAACACACCGCACGTCCGAGAAAGCCTGCGCGTGCGCATGCGATTGATACAAGTCACGAACGGACATTTAACTATCGTAATTTATATACCTACGTTTCAATTTTATTATAAGTTTAAAAATGCTCTCAAATAATATCTATAACTGGATCTAATTGATTGTTGCAATGATAAGTAATTACAGTACAGGGAAAGTATTGTAAGTAATTAAGAGAAATGTAACTAAATTTCGTATGTTGTAATTAAATCCCTAAAGTTAACAATCTTGTCTTTAAGAACCTCTCAAAACGTTTTGGTTGGTTTCATTTTCCACTTTTACAATGCACTGCTGATAATATTAATAATAATATCAAATATTAATATCTCAGAATCTACGGCCGAAGAAAATCCTAGATACGGTCATATGATGATCCCCTACGACGACGACGACCCGCACATCTCTCATCACTCAGACCATACCGTGCCGCAGAGTTAGCTCACGCCTTCGCTTTATGGAGCAATGTAATCGGCCCCCAATAAGGACGTCACTTTCCCTGTTAATTATCGTTTGTTTAACAAACTTTCCCGTCACTGCGCCTCCTTCGTTCCTATGTTTGGGGTATTTACAACTTGTCTAGTTTTACTACTGCTGCAGCTTATTGACTCAGACTGAAGTCTCAGGTTAACAGAGAAAACTTGCAGCTTTTAAGGTTTTCTACCATAAAATATTTAAGGTTGCAGGTACAGTGTGAGCGTTGTCTAAAATTAAAATTCTTCGTAAAACGTTTTGCCTTTTGTTGTATTGGGAAATAAATTCCAAAAAATTACTTATATCTATATCGACCTTATATTTCAAATTCCAAATTTTCCGTTTAGGGTAAGTATATTTTGGGAGCTCGACTTTGTTTACTCACGATCATTTTGGTAGCGATCGCCTTAAGATAGTATAATCAGTAGCAGCTGGCTATCGCAGCAATGTACTGCGGAAGTGGTGGCCGGTGAGGGGTCGTCGGTGGTCGTGATAAGCCGCACAATGCTTCGTCATTGTATTGTTACGAGGAAGTCCAGTGGCGATGTCCCGATCGCTATCGATACGACGACGGCGGCAGCGCGGGCTCGTCACGCTCACTACCTTTATATCGTGATATGACTATCACAACTAGTAAAGATGCTTTTACTGAAGTAACTAATAATGTTCATGTGCCGTAGTATACCTATCTTAAAACCAATGGCACTAAATGTTAAATATACGTTTGTTAAAATGCGCCAAAATGTGTTAGGCAAGGATGAAAATAAAAACAAAAGGTTTTCTTTAAAATAACCCGGACACAACGTAGAATGTCCTCTCGCCAAAACTGACAATAGTACCCCGTAAACCTTCTACTGGTTATAAAATAATTAACACTTCAAAAGATATCGCTCTTCGAGATAAAATAAAGAATTTAATTTTGTTTATCGATCAATCTTAATAACCACGGCGTCTCTAAAAATAAATTGCGAGAGTATCATCAGCGCATCACCATCAACAATAACATTCAGTGGTTCCGCATTTAAATAACATTATTGTGCGGGATGATTTGCATGTAATGCAATCCTTCGAATACGCCGTTTATCTTCGTATGAACATAATCGATGCGCCGTGCAATGAGTGATGCGTGAAGTATTCATATTTAATTGGTGGTAATGATTCAGACTTTCCTTGTCCGAGGATGCGTCGAGGTGGCCTCGCCTCTTACGATAGGCTTTCCTTTAACAAAGACGTAATTTCTTTTGTTCATATGCAGTTAAGCTCTTTTATTGTGCGGTTAGATTGATCGGTTGTTAAAGATCGTAAAGCGAGAAGCTAGGACCATACAAAGAAGACACTTTTATATGTTTGCATATTTTATTACCTTTATCTTATAACAAATGTCATTGGGATTGTATCTGCATTTTATTATAATGTGAATGTTCCGTTGTGTTATTGCGAATAAGGCATATAGATAAACTCATTGTCGAACCGTTACCGTTTTAAACCAGCGTCAATGAAAGACATGTATTTCACTATGCAATTTAGATTTTTCACACACATAAGAATAACGTTTAATAAATTAGCAATAAGCGCGACAGTTATATTAAGAGCTTTCTAGGTCATCGTACTGTCTGGGCCAGAAATAAGCTTCGGCTTGTAGAAAGCTAACAATATGCTAGCACAATAATGGCTCTAACTGCATTATATTAGCTCTGTATACAAAGCGCCGGCCGGCCGCAGCTTTTCGGAAATGACATTTACATTAGCATTAACTCAATGACTTTTACTCGCTATTATTTAATAGTGTATGTTAGTATGTATAAATGTAGGTAATTATATATAAGAGATATTACTTAATACGAGGTTACATTTATTAGTCACTATGAACTAATCCACGATTCCGTTGTTGACTGAATAGTTTTATAATTAAACCTGCGATCGCCCGCGGCTCCACCCGTGTAACTTTCCCGTTTTCGCAATATTATTTATTGCTGCTCCTGTTCTATTCAACTTATCGTCATGTTAAATAGCCTATAGCCTTCCTCGATAAATGGACTATCTTACACTAAAATATTTTTTTAGCGTGTTCAAACAAACAAAACAAACTCTTCAGCTTTATATTATTAGCATAGATATATTAGTTACTTTAAACCAAGAGAAGTTATATAATTTTCAATAGTTGACATAGATTTGATAACAGCGGTATTGCCGAAACGCTGATATAAAAGATATCAACGAACGCGACGCGCAGCTCCTCTTAACAGCATAATAACCGATCAACAGTAGACACTATTAATAGATATTGTTCCGTCCAATTGTTATTGTTATTATTGATAGTTTGATTTAGTTGCCATTTAGTGTAGTCTACATTGTACTCAGTACGCTGCACTATAGCCGGCGATTTAATTTATCGGGAGTAGGTTCAATGATGTTAA
Source organism: Lerema accius (assembly GCA_001278395.1). Lineage (NCBI taxonomy): Eukaryota > Metazoa > Arthropoda > Insecta > Lepidoptera > Hesperiidae > Lerema > Lerema accius. Next base: position 28,588 of record LGAG01001196.1, on the reverse strand, counting down.
TTTCAAAATCGCTAAGTAAGAGGTGTAAGGAGGAGTATAAGATATTTTTTCAATTATACGGGGCCTACAATTTTAAAACAAATAGCAAGTCAAAATTCGCATCGAGACTAAACGCTCATATCTACTGAATAATTAACTCAGTATCTATGACTAGAATTCCATGTTTCCGATATACCTACAGATTTATAGAAGCTCATTCTAAGACCTGAACAAGTAAGTGTTAGTTTTAGGTCATAACTAAGATTGAGTACTGCAACAGCTACGTCGGACCAAGTTCTTGACATAGCTTAACTGAGCAACTTTGGGGTCATGTTCATAAAATTAGACAGCCTAGATGCGCGTAACCTAGATAGCCTAGGTTTTAGTTGCATTGCGCAGTCGCCGGCCGTTCCTAATTTCACGGTCGTCACGACAATCGATCTAGTAGCGGCGACTATCACGACACTGAAGCGCCATCGCGTGGATCAAACACGTTACTACGTAAAAGTGGCTTCATGGTGGAAATAAAATAGTAAGACCATGTCTGATTGCGTGTTGAACTGATTAAGTAACTATTTTGTAACGATTTTCGAGAGGCGCATGTAGTTATGATGTCTTCTGGCATGTAAAGCACGCCAAGTTTTCTTTTGACAGACATTGGATAAGGTGGGGTGATTGTAAATGTTTTTTGGTAGGCGCGAAACATCGAATCGATTTACGTAACTATCGTTTATGAGAAGAAAAATAGCGCCAAATTACAAATAACTACGCCTAAGAATACAAAATGCTTTTGCGATGTATGAATCCTTGGGTTCCTATTGCTATTATAAAATTATGTGATCATTTCTAATCATAAAGATTTTAACAGTTAGTTGACTTGTATAAAATCCACGATCTAATGTAGTTAAACTGTGGCCTAAGTAAGCCACCCTCAGTATAATGATATTGGTACCTACGGTAAAAAATATTACCCAATTTGCTCCACTAAGTAAACAAAATAAAACTATGTAGTTACTAAAATGTTTGGGCAATTTATAGAAGCGATTGGTAACTGCAAAGCTGTCAGCGGGCGATGTCACTCTGCGCTTCCTATCTGCAGTATTGCAGCGCTTATAACAGATGGTAATAGTTGTTAGGACATCAGTAAGTACTGTAATGATGTAAGCTAAGTAATGTGTCTAAATTATGTCAGCAATCTGCTGCCGATAAGAGCATAGCACTCGTTTCAATTAAAATTGCAGTTCAATTCGTTGACTAAGAAAAAGAGCAAATGGGTAAATATTTTTTAACATGTTAGAAATGATCCTAAAAATCTAGAAATTATCCTAAATCTCTATAGAAATATCCTAATCGTACCTAACCAAAATCTTGCTTGTAAATTTCTACTGTGTTTTTATTAACGTATTTTGGTTTTAGTGCCGGAAAATCGCGAATAACGGGTCTCCTCTCATTTAAGAGGATCCAATATAATGGTTTATTCCGAAACGTCTATAGTTTATCAATAAAAACAATCGGTATATCCGTTAACCTTGACCATTGAATATGAGTCTTCAGCTGATAAAAACACCTAGCTATAAAACTGGTTGTGCAGGCAATTTCATTCGACACGAGATCTAAGTCTCAATAGATAATTGAGTAGGTAAGTATCTATCTCATCCGAGATACATTACATAAGCACTTGTGCTAAGTTTATCGGCCAAAGGCAACATTGAAAAAGATATTAGAGATGCTTACGTAGAGAAAATGTGTACATTTCCATCGCTATCCAATCAGGCGTGAAGTTGGCTAATGCGAGTGCCTATCATAAAGATTATTGCGTTGCAAGTGTCACTCATTGTGACGAGCAATTCTACGCAAAGTTACCATCTCACGACATTTCGTGGTTTCGTAGAATGCGCATAAACATTTCATAAGAGGCTTGTCATCGAAAATAATTTAATTTTATAACAACTTATGGTTTCATTTATGGTTTCGCGCTATAATTATCGCGTCTACAATGGTATTATGTAGGTGTAAATTTTAACTACATTAATATATCCATGTTACTTTTAGTTTATTGCGTATTATATAAATTTTAATCAGTGATTAAAGCGCTAAGCCTTAAAAATTACCGGTAAAACAGGCGTACATAAGATAATTCAGAGTTCAAGTCGGCACCAGTAGGTACGAGAAGTAAACAAGCCAGTAAACACATTTAAATGAAGGATTAATAATGAACGGACAGTCGTGAGATGAGCCGTCGACAAGCCGTGTTCCTGCTCGATTATATGTTAAACGGGCCTCCTCTACGCATACCGTATTATTCTTCACATTAAAACTCAATTGCAGGCCTCAAGTAACTGATTGTGCCTCTATTCGATTGGCATGCCTTGAACATGATGATGTAGTATCGACTATCGTCACTAAAGATGGTTTGTCCAAATCTGCACGTTTTGTTTGTCTAAAGTAGTATCAGACAAATTGACAATACACAGGTGTTATAGTTAAGGAAATGGGGTACCTACAGCGTATTTATGTATGAAAAACAAGACCTTTGTTATTGTTATTTTAAATAAATATTGAATGTTAACACAAAATAATAATATAAACTGTTTATACTCATAACCTCACTGATCACGTACAAAAGTCTAATTTTGTATTATCTATGCAACTACTTAACCATTACCAGACGATGCCCTATTTCATTACAAAGTGGTGACATTGCTGCAACAGGTTTTAAACTATATTGCATACAGATAGAGTTTAAAACGGGACGTCGGTATTCAAGGATCATGGAGCTGAAATTATGATCTATCTATGACGGAAACTGCAGGAACATGGCAGTAGCGCATGTACGAGCACTCATTACTCAGTAGATACTCCATATAAATTAATAGCTGATACTAATGAAGTAAAACATGGAGTTCCGTTTAGATAAACGGAAATAAAAGACTACCATAATATTTAAGAAAAACAATAGGTCATGAAAACTAGTGGAACTTATCTAATAAAAGAACAAAAATCGCGACTGTCAAAAATTTTGTTTGAGAAGTTAACTACCGCGATAGACATAAATACACTGAATTATAATTCGTTAAGTTCGGTAGACACTTGATAAACGCAATAAAATCATAATTAATTTGCCTTTCAACACTAGGAGAGTCCTAATCAGACTTTATTTTGATGACCTCGTAGCCTGGTTGGTAGTGACCCTGCCTGCGAAGCGAGGGATCCCGTGTTTAATTCCCAGCTGAGGTAGGTATTATGTATTTATGTGACAGATGAATGTTTGTATCGGGTCATGGGTGTTAGTGATGTGATAATTTGT
>LGAG01001196.1:3437-24433 GCA_001278395.1 Lerema accius | reverse complement strand
TTTTCTTGTTTCATACTTTTCAGAGCGTGTTTTTTTCATAGTCGGGTTTTAGTTTTTTAACTTTTTTTTTATTTTACTTTATTCAGTAAGGACGGAACCCCAGCGCTATAACTAATGTTCACTCTTGTACAGTGCACTTTTTTCCCGTCTATTGTCTCCGCTTGCGCCTGGCACAGCCGCGGTCATTAATTATTTTATACCTCCCATTGATTTTATTGCCCTACATACGATAATTTTACCTCGAGACAACTGCGTGCAGTTTTGCTCCAGTTTTATTTTCTAATTTCTGTAACATTATTTATTTGACTTCTCGTAAAAAGGTAATCCCATTAAAAACAATACTTGTCAAAAAACCCAAGTCTGGCAACTCGATTCTTCTACCGTAAAAAGTTGTGAGATATAGGTAATATTTAGTAGTTAGAGCTACCCTTTAGCTAACGCCCATTAAGCATTAGGTACGTATTTTGTTTCTGCTTTTTCACGATTTAGAACCTATGTTTATAGAGACAAAAATTGTCCAAAATATATATTGGTATTTGATTGGGTATTTACAAAATAATAAGCACAATTACTAAAGCAAGGGTATCCAAATAACTTTTGTGGCCTTCAACGCAGGGTTAATTCTCGCCCTACACGCAACATCTCGCCAACAAAATGTCGACCGTACACCGTTAGTGCAAGGTTAACTCATTTGACCTATTGTTGTGGTGTCGCAACCACTTTGATGGATGTTCTGAGGTTGCACTGATAATGACAATGTAACGACAACGCGTGGTATAATAACACATACACACTACTGAAAATTATCGTACTTGGTACGTGGTTGAGAAACCTCTTGCGTGTTATGTCATATTTATCTCTGAAACTCATACCACTCCATATAGACAATAAAAATATAGATGATAATCGACATGCCTAATCTTAACTATTTTAAAAGTAAAAAAAAGCATAATTATGTACTTAATGTTCTAAATACCTTACCCCAATAATCATAGAAATTGTCAGATGTGATTTGACTAATATTTTTAAAACCCAAAAAAAACTATAGGTAAATCACTTGAATCACTTTTCTCAAGAAACCGATTGTATTATCATCCTTCATTATACCAATGTATATTCGCTTTGTACCGTTATAAACACGGAAAGAAATAAGAGAATAAAAGTTCCGTGGTCATAAATTTTGCTAAGGCGATCTGTTTGTCATCGACGTAGGTAAGTATTAGAAATAATATAAAAAAGATACTTACAGTTTCTCCTCGAGCTCAGCGTCGGGCATCTTACCGGGGACCTGGCTCTCGCTGTCCGCGTCCTTCACCTGCCAACGATTAGTTACGTCAAAATCGGTCCAGCATTAACCCGCGCACAGCCACTGCGCCGAACAAATTAACGCAAGTCTACTTTTTGTGCATTAAAATATTGCCGAAATAAGTAAATACAACAGTAATTTTTTGTTCTTTAAATTGCGTTTCAAAATGTTGCAGTTAATTTGTTTTCACTGTTGATTTAGGTTTAGACGATCACGCCGTTTCGTTAAGTAATGTTACGAAAACTGTTGTTACAAATATCTAAAGTCTGCAGATTCCGAAATAAAGAAATCTAATTAGAATTATTTTGTATTGTACAAGCGAGAGTCTGGTTTCTATCTGACTTCATTTACTTGTTAGTAGAATTCATGAATTGATATAAAACGTGAATACGTAACGAAATGCATTGTAATTGATACATGAATTGAATGGCGGCATCAATGGCTGGCGTCGGATGAGACAACGAGAAATTTGGCAATGATATCAGACGGCATTGTGTGCGCACAATGAGACACTGAAACGTGATAGTGCACGTAACGTAAGGTAGTGCTTTTATATCGTAGTCGACGTGTTGGTTATACGAGAAGATCCGCTGTATAATCGCACCTTGTATTAGGATTCCCTTTTGTTTTGGCTGGCATAATTGCAATACAAAAGTCATTATGAGAACTCAAAACTAGATATTTCTGTAGTCAATAGACCTACCGAAAATCAAACTCAGGACCTCCCAAACCCATTAAGAGCAGAGATAATAATATTAATATTTTGTACATTATACAGCTAAATAGTATCTAATAGGTATACATAGAAGTCAAACGACCGCCAAGTTCACACAATGCAGACAAGGAACTTTGGTCACTAGCATCTGGATTAGTAATTACAAATTCACGAAGGCGTTTCGTTTTTACATCACTTGGAGCATTTATTAAATTAATTATAAATTGGCTGAACATTCCTGCAGGGTAAAAAAGCACGCATTCATAAAGCCATAAATATTTCATTTCTCACAAGTAAAACCTTTACAAAATAACTCAATTGTTTTCTTCCTGTTCGGTGATTATCGAAGTTTTTTTTTATAAAATTTTAATTAAAAATACTTTAATAATGTGTGTCGGTAATTTGGTAATAAAAATTACAGTGGATGAAAAAAATATACTTATACATAGTTATATGACAAAAATACAGAGAGAAAAGATAATTTATTATTATTAACCGTTATCAATAATTTCTCCTTTACACAGATCGAGAAAAATTCCACGCAAATTAAAATTCCACAGAAAGTTTTCCTATTACGGTACTATAATTACAAAACATAAAGCAATAATCTACAATTCAAGAAAAAAGTAGTTTCATTTTTGTTGCAAGGAATGAAAGTAATGGTAAATGTGATCTAGTAGATCCAGTCGATACAGTCTAGTACATACCTACAGTTTTTTTTACATCATCTTGACAGAATTTTGAATAATAGAGATATCGGAAAAGAGATCGTGGAGTAGGTACAAAATACAATACAATTAAAGAATCTACGATACAGTACAATATATAGCACATCTTTTAAATAAATTAATGTAGGTACAAGGTGCAAGTGATTTTGCGACGTTATTACTGAAGAACTCATCCAGGTTTTTAATTATACCCATAACTTTTGTTAAATGTTCGATGATACGATATATCTTTTCAGTTTACATACGATGTATCTTTTCAGTTTCGTTCTACTTGAAATCGGCTTCACCCTAAACAGTATGTCGAGTAGGACACTACTAACCAGTGTAGTACTACAGATGAACAAACCTAGTACTATAATCCTAATGACGTTATAATTGCTAGTATAAAAACAGAGCAGCGCCAGTGTGCAACAGGCATTATGTCACAGCGTGTTCCACTTGCGGCACGCGCGTCGTCCCACTTGCATCGCTCTCAGTTGTTATTTATTTTTGATCTTTTTCAACCACTCTCCATAAATTGCCAATCAAATAAAACACAAGATTATAAGCAAATAGATGAGGAAACTGGTGTCTGCTTGAAAGAATATAGCTCGGTTTTTCATATAGTTGTAATTTTGTGAATTACTGATACAAAGTTTGAAGCAAAATAAGTAACGGACGCAACACTGGCATGTCGAAATTGAAGCATTTTGCGTGACATGATGTCCACGATGTTTGAATAATCTCAAAAATACTAATAATTTTTCAATGTCAAGTCAGCACTAGGCGATTTATTTGGACCATATTAACACCGTTTTTCTACTATTCAACCACTGTTTTTGCAATAAAAAACTATTAAAAATTGACCTACAACGGAAGCTTAGTATCCTCAATCAATAGATAGAAGCAAATCTTTGTTATACAGTAAAAAGTAACAGTGAAAAAGATGATGTTATCGTTAACCAGTGATATCTTGTGTTCGACGGATCATCGTTAAATATTGACCTGAATATTATTAAGTAACCTCAATACATGGCTGAGCGAATGCACCGCGGACCGCGAGTCCCATTGCAGCGTTATGTCATAGAGAACATTACTGCTACAGTCGTGCCTACAACGTGTTGCTCTACTTAGATCGACGTTTTATTGCATTTCGTACTTTTTTACTTATTTTTATACAGTTCTTGCAAAGCGTTCGAAAGGAGTAAAGACTCGTTTAATTTACAGCGTACGGAGTTCTTCAGCTTGTGAATAAATAAATTTTTTGTAAATTGTTTAAACCTCTATACTTAGATACTTACAAATAAGGAAATTATTACTCAAACTATTTATATCAGTGGAACGACTCTCTCAGTTACAAAGGAAACAATTTTTATGTGGTTCCTTCTAATTGATTGAAACGGTTGTTGTTGGACGAATCTTTATTTATTTCTTTTATTAGATCTTCTAAACGCTATGTAGATACAACATCGAGTGACACAGATTGTTATTTCCTATACTTATTATTTGAATAGTAGAACACCACCTACAATTCGTGATTTCCTGGATCATTTTGTGGCTTCACTTGACACTTATTTCATTCAAATTAGCAGCCAAACCTGTCATTTGTCGCTTGCTCAAGCTAAAAACTATCCGTTACAATTACTGTAACATTCTAATAGTCTCTTCCTTACACACAGTTTTTTTATACAAAATGAACACTGGTGTTAGAAACGCTTTGAATCTTAAAATTACATAATATTATCTAAATATGAAACTGTGCGCCTACGAACCTACTTCTCGACAAATATTTCGATTTTACGTTTGAAGTCAATAGTGGAAAAAACGTTTTTATATTGCAGCGGGGTGGTTCACAAAATACAAAAGAAGGGGTGACTTATCCGTAGCAAATTAATTAAATACGTAATACTATTGTCTTCCTCTCAATCTCGTGCTGTTATGCAATATAGGTAGTGCCAGTTACTTGAACTTGGCCTGACACACTGTCGCGTGCCTAGATTTTGTATCGTTGGATTAGATTTCAATTGGTTGCAGTTACTTTCATAACTAATTTGCTAATTTTCAATTCTTTTATTGACCAAACTAATAAAACAGGAGAAACATTTAAATAATATTTTTTAATTAATGTGCAATATAACGTGATGATTCTATTTTCATCCACGATTGAAGTGAACATTTTAAGTAATTCCTAGGTAAGTACCAGCATGTAATGACCTCTTTTCAATCATTCTATTAATCCCCAGACAGCTACATTGTACAGTCAACATCGAAAGTAAGTAATAATTATTGTACAGCCTTTATAATACTACCGTACTAAACAGATAAAGAACTAATCACATCTTGATTATTGAGATAGTAAGAAGAATCTATAAATTACTGAAACTGCAATTTCAAGATTTCTTGTTTATGTTTATGTAGGTAAATTGTTCGGTAAGTTCGAAACCGCTGTTCTTGATCGGTAAATGCTGACAGTACCACTAAGTAGCAACTTAGCAAGTATTGAAAACCTTTTTGTGTTCAATAAGCCAATTGTGATTACCCTACGGTTTCCCACGTCATTGGCGACAGTCGCCAGCCACCACAACCAATTTTATTTTATTTCACCTGCATTACACTGACAGAATCAGATTTCACTGTTTCGTGAGAAATGTTACTCGTTTCGCAAACTTTCCCTTATGACATATTGTTTCTGGTGCGCCGCTATCAGGTCATTTGGGGCGGAATGGTCTGAGAACACATGTTGTGGTCAACCGTCTAGACTTGTATTACCTATGTATAATCTTCTTATTATTCACTGTAACCATTATGAAGAATTTGAGGCCTAAACTCGTTTGCTACTAAACTATACTTCATAATCTAAATTTTGTTTCCTGAACACGTTTAGTAATAACTGTGAGACGTTCTATTTGCGTCTCGCAGATTCTTTCCATGTGCATTTAGTTTTGGTTTACTGTTAAGAAAATAATTGTATTCGTATAATATGTTAAGGATACCAGCAAAACATGGAATCCTATGCACTATTTAACACGAATTGGTATCATAATGCCACTCGCCCACAGAGGGAACTCTAGACCTCTGTTTAACTAGGCTTCGTTTATTTACTTACTATCGAGACATTTCATTATTTATAATTTGCAAAATGTTGCCAAAACCAAATGGAACTTATTATGTATTGTAAAGTTAGTGTTTTCAACAAGTTTCCAAACCTTTTTTATCATTACGTTAGTAAATTTTTTTGTCCTTCGTGTTTTGGGAAAGACCCATAGCCGAGAGTGCTGATGGTATTATGTTAACTAATGGAAATATTTTTAATTACCGACACTTCATCACGACTCTGTTGTTGTTATGACGCATGTTATAAATATAGAATAACTATTTGGTATAATCAGTTACTAAAGTAGATTAGAAAACAGACGAACTTTGCCGACTGCACAACCTGACGCTGCTACAGAAATATGTACTCGTACATTCAAAACATTAACATCAAAAATTTATCAAATATTTGGTGACGCACAGAAATATTTTATCCTGTACTGTATGATAAGACATTTGCTATAACTTGCAAAGAAAAGTAGATATTCTTCAGAAGTTAATCATAGGTTTAGTGGTCAGCTGGGCAGTCAGGCAACGCTGAGTGAAACCCGCAAAAATGCCGCAATCCTAAACCAATTTACAACGAAATCTCAAGTTCAAGATTCACGTAACATTGTTTGTAACCGCCGATCTCTCCGAGTGGTCGTCGTCGGACAAAAAAAGGTTTTGTAAAGTGTTTAAAAATAACTAGGTAGTCCTTATGGAAAGAAATATTGCCACAGCTTGTTGTGTTTGTAAAACTTTAGATCAAATCGTAGCGGTTAGGAGGCTTACTTCATGAGTTTGCTATCACAACCCAATATTTATTGCCTATATTAGCATAGGTACGTACTGTTTATAAGATTTAAACTACAAAAGATTTAAACTACTCATGCATAGATACTTAAATAGCAAATAGTTTATTCTTTCCTTCCTTTTCTAAAGCAACATTAATGGATATTCGTTGACTGGTACTTTCCGACCACAACATTATCAAAAGACGAACTCTTAGAGATATTAAGCTCCTATTTACTACCTCCCATCATGTACCTAACCTTATTAAAATATCTGTCAAAAAATACATCGCACCCGCCTTCTAGGAAAATATGCACAGTTTTGTGGAAATTAATTTCAAATCATGTAACTTCATATTTTTATTCTAGCTAATTTCAACACGCATTTTTTTCTATTGTATCTTTAGTATAAACTACGTTTTACGCTCGTTAACTTACCTATGTGTCATTAACATTTCTTATAGACATAATAATATAATTAATTTATTATAAGTTTACTTAGTAATTTGATCTTGGCGACCCGGCGGCGTTCGACCACCCGACGACATTATGGTCTGTTGCATAGACAATTATAGTAATTAAATTGCAACGCGGATGAATTAAACATCACAACATATATGAATTATTCAGAGAACATCTTCCCCACGATGCACCGGAGTTACTGCACCAAGGATGATAAACACCTCAATAATACAAAACTTGCGGAAGAGGCGCATTAAATTATGCAATCAAATTTAAATATTATCTTGATTAAAAAAATGGTATTTTTTTTGTTCATATACTTATTATTGGTGTTAATTATAATGAACTTTCGTTTGCTTTCACCGGTAACTAATTTTCTTTATATTTTTTTACCTAGGCATATTCACATAAGGATGTTCAATTAGTAGTACCTAACCTGTTACACTGGTGTGCTTTTAGACTAAAAAAAATGGGCAGAAAAAATTTGGATTAGGTAGGTACTTTAAATCTCATCTACACAGGCCATAAAAGTATCAGCTAAACTATTAGATATAAAATGCAGAACAAACAACGTCTTCCGGGTCTGTTATTTTATTATAAGTTATTTAAATAAATTAATGTAATCCTCAACCCTAAGTTTATAGTCACGAGAGGAGACGAGGTATGGCAGTTTAAACGTAAGGTTACATTTACTGTTAACACGAGCCAACAATATCATAATAACTGCTATTTTATTATCACTATAAAGAGGTCCAAGCTTTTAGCGGAGATTGGGACGTTTTCAATAAATCAGGACACTATACAGCCAGTTTCCTTGTCGCTAAATAATTAACTCTCTGTTTGTTTCATCGTCACAATTTCAGAATGAATCCCAATAAACCAGTTAACTCAAAAGGGATAATTACTTAGACAGATATTCTAAGCCTGTACCTATGTTTTAAGGGATGCGTATTAACTAGGATAAAAATGTGGCCTGAGTTGAGTATCCTTTCTCAACTAACCTTAAAAATACAAAATAGTCTTATAAATTTTATTCTCTCGAGGATGATAAATAGCGGTCAAACTAACCCAACAAAATTCTGGTTACCAGATAGATCAAATTTAGTGAGCGGTAAAATTATAAAATAAGCAGGTACATCATTCGTTGTTATTGAATCTCAGATAAAATAAATCGGAAAGGAATTATAATGCCATGGACAACTGAAGGGCATCATTAAATTTGATCTGTGTCTTCTTTTGTTTCAACTTATAAAGTGGCGTCTTTTCTATTAAACTACTAGAAAATGTTTTATTATAAAGTCAGATTTGGGACCCTAATTACAAACTTTATGTATAATTAATTTATGAACCTTACGCAATTTCGGCACTAGAATTACAAATAGACAATATAAAAATGATCTACCGAGTAATCATTCATAGTGTTCTTTATAGCCAAAGCTTAATATTAATAATTCGCACACGTTCCCTTCCATTTAAAAGGCACTTAAAAGTACCGCAATCAGCTGCGTCATAAATCCTTTCGGCTATTCAATGTTCGAAGCGACACGCGCGAAATATTAGGCCTCCTATCAGATCTAGTGAATGGATCCAATGATTGATCGTACACGCCTCTCTAGAATATATTACAGTACTGTTGACTCTTATTGTTTACGGTCAACAACCGTCCTCATCTTGTCATGCTGATGGTTGATGGCTCGTCATATTAGTGCTGATCCTAACGGTACGATCCGAAAAAGGAGTTGGCTAACGCCTACAATGGAGCTGCATTTCCGATAGGTGGGTGGATTGGATGCTATTGACATGGAATAACTGGAATGTTTTGTTTTTATGATCATAAATCTTTTAGCAGTTCGTGCTTTGTATTAATACTTTCTATAAGTAAGTAGTTAATTTAGTTTTATACAGGAGAACAGATGAAGAGGAATAAGAAGTATTTAAAAACAACGTAGGTAACCTATTACACACAATACAAGTTGTGCTATAGTTTCATACAAAATTACATCTAAATCTTTGACCACATCTGTTAATGTTAAATGTTCTGTCATTTTAGAGGTCTTAAGTAATGGAGAACGGCTAAATCAATGCTCTAATCATTGGTTATATTGTATATCCTTGGCTTAATCTTGATCGTCTTCGGTTTAATGAATATTACATAGTTAAACATAGATAATAAAACAAATGTAATCCTTCAGTACCTACAACTACACCCACTGATCGTTTTGACTCCCAATTAACAATAGAGATCGAATTCAATATCAAAATAAATACGAATGTTATTACGTATTGTTCCCCGTCCCTTGACCGTGAGAGTAACTTCACATGAACCGATGATCACTTACTTATTTATGTTTTAATATCTACTTTCTAAATACACAAGCATATTATGTGAATGGTTCACCTTTGTATCGCTTTTTGAATAATGAAATGAAACGTATTAGTTTGCATTTTGTATCCCAGGGTTCCGTGCCTAAAAGATAATAACAGGACCCTATTACTAAGGTACCACAAAATATCTCGTTTTATCACACAATAGACTAAAATGCAACTTCCCAAGTAACAACAAAAAAAAAATGGAAAAATCCAATTTGCTTGCAACCTATTTAATAACTGTTATACAGTATTTTAACTACAGATCGTAACAGGATAATCTTCATAAACAAACTGCTTATGAACGTAAAGATTTTCCTCCTTTTTTTCTATAGGTATTAAGTATTTTTCTTATTAAATAAAATCAACTGATAAGAAACTTGAGGAAACAGGACGTCTGGCTAATGTAACGGAACGTTATAATCTTAGTCTTATTTTAGTCTCTGCTACTAAAATAACGACCGCACTTTGATAATTAATAATTTTAAATAAGTACTGTATATCAAGGGTTTCCAATACGTATTTTTTTAACTTCGGTGTACGTATAAGCTTAGTAAATTATGTTTTGGTTCCATCCTCTACTCTGTAGAGTCTACAGAGAGGAGAATATCTTTTATTTTAGGGGTTCTACGTCTTTATTTATTTAAAACCCGCGCATATTAAACTTAAGGTTCCAAGGTAGCGGCCTCAGGGCAAGCTTTTTTATATTTCATAGGTACACTTTTGAAACTCTTGATTTCGGCACATACGTCGCGTGTCGGTAAAAAAAATTAAAACACAAAGCAATTTAAAAAAAAAATTGAGCATCGTAACGAATATAAAATTTGATGATTTGATTTCTATGTACCCAACCTGCAAAGCGACATCGTCAGTTTTTTCTTTTAAGTACTTTTACTATGGCTTGAGAAGGTAAGTAAAAATTTCATCAAAACATTGATTTGTAAGTCTAAATTAACACTTATTTATTGTTTGTTATAACTTCGACTTTTTGTTGGTAATCAGACGGCAAATGTTTGTATTTATTTGGTAGAGGACATTTTTTTACAGAAGGCTAGATATAAAAAAAGTGCATCGTTTGTTTTCTTTTGTAAGCTTCATTAGGTACCTACTTTGTTGTGCTTGCTTCAATACACAACTCGAGGTTTTAGCGATCTTGTAAACAACCATGATAGCAAGGAGTTTATGTGAAATTTTATTTAAATAACTATATTTTGTATAAATAACCATGAATCAAATTCATAGTTATAAAATAAAATAATTGTACCTACTTTACTACTTGATGACTACCAAACTGCACTAATGTAGGTTAGTGTGATAATGAATCATTTTCATGTTCCATTTTTTAAAAATACAGCACACTTATAACAAATTAGAAAATTGAAAAATTTGTATCACAATAATTTATAATGAGGGTAGCATTAACTTATAGTAAGTATTATTTCTCATAATTATAAAAATATTACATTGAAATGAAAAGATAAAATATAGTAAAACATGTAAAATAAAGAAAAACTTACCTTATATTTCATTTTACAGTCCTTTTAAAATAAAAAAAATAAAACACTGACACAGACAAATGTCAAAAAAAGTCAAGAGCTAAGCCTGCTAAGAACTGAATGTAAAATTAAATTATATTTTATTTTAAATTTAATATTATTTCAGGATTTTTATTTATCGTATTTTTCGCGCCGTTACAGGAGCCCAGATACCGCGCATGCGTACTGTGAGGCTGCGCGGCAATGGCTGCTCGTTGACCGCCGCGATGGTTTTGCTGTCCCGCCATCAAGTGCATCGACCTAACCTCTACTTCCTAACAAGCAATGTACGCGAAGTTGAAGGTAAGCCAGAGGTGAAATGGGATGCCGAAATAGCGGCTGCCATCGAAACTTCCCAACGGCGAATTTCTGTTGCATTATTTCGATCTACTGACAAAACAATTAATTGACCGTAACTTTGGTAGATATAGATAGGCAAATAATAAATTATTTTAACTATTAGTAGGTAGGTAAGTCGATTTCTGTTTTAAATTAGGTCGAATAAGTTATTTTACTCAAACAGTTACTTCTCAAAACTGTACAGCTACCTACATAATTATGTCATTGTGAAGTTAGTACCTACCGAGTAGTAATAATTTTATTAATTTAAATATTAGAGAGTATAAAAACAACCCTTTAGGTAGACTTAGGCACCGTTTTCTTGTAGCCAGGAATTCGTTGTGTTACGCTATCTCATGCTGAGCAAATTGTAGAAAATTTTCTTTTATAGGTTCGTATGGCGTAACGTTGATAACATGCAAATTAGAACATTTAAGTGATGACTTTTAATATCTGGTCTTGGCCTGGGTTTGTTATCGTAGATTTAGTATTATTAATATTGTTTCTTTTAGTAGTGAATGAAGGTTTCAAATAATGAATTAGGTACCATTACAATCGCAGGCCTGCATTACTTTCCTATCATAATAAAAATTAGACTGTTTTTTTTATGAATAGACGTCTCATATTTCAACTACTTTATTACATATTTCTATTCAACTAACAACCAGCCAACCACCAATTAGCTTATAAAATACATAATTAAAATAATAAAATATATTAATAATGGTGCGCGTTACTAAATTCATAGGATAATAAACAAGTACAAGTAGTCCCAAAGTTTAATCTATAATTTTGCATAGGAATAGGAAGCTATTTACGAGTACCTATAATAATTATTATGACAAAACACTCACTTAGTGTTTGATTAATTAAATTAAATTAAATTAAAACTGCCAGAAATATAAAAAAAAGTTTCTATAATTTCGTATTTTCGGACAAATTAAAGGTACATATAATAATACTTTTTGCGTCTCGCGTTTACTTTGAAAAAAGAAAAATCTAAAAATTGTGTGATGACGCCACATTCACCGCTGAGCGAGGCTTGCTTTGCATTTAAGATTTGTTATTTACGTTGTGTATTTTTACGTTGAATGAAATGATCCGAATTTATTTGACTATAAGTGTGTGTAAACGTAGGAGGAAGAAGAAATGGAAAATATCAAAGTACTCTACTCCGTAACGTAACAATATTTTAAGAAGTGTTACAGGTATTAAAAAAACATGGATATTAGGTAGGACTGGCTGGTAACAGTGGTTATTTCTTTTAAACATTCGAGTGTTTTGGAGCTGTCAGATGTAAGGTTGATGAACGAAATAGAGTAAAGTAATGTGTAATTAAAAGTGGATAATTCAAGTATTTATTGAAGGGGACATATTTTATTACAATCCTGGCGCAGTGTAATAGAAGCTCTTGTGGCGCCACCATCAGAATGCGTGGCCGATCTGCAAACCAAGTTTTGCGTAAGATCGTAGTGACAGACGTAGATCAATAAAATAAGGGTGACAGAAGTCCAAGTGGTGTATAGTCTATGCTATAAGTACTCTATACGTTAATATGTTGTCTGTAGACAACGCTAATGAATTTGTTTGTCATGTCAAATCAAATCAAACTTATGTGAAAATGGCGTTTGTTTGTCTTGTACTTTTATAGGATTTTGTTGATTATAAATGTTTTACATAGAATCGTGTGTAATTTTTTGTATGGATTAGATCAAAAACTATAATCGTGTGTTGAAATAGTTAGGTCAAGTGTAAAATGTCTCGGGATCCTAGGACAAATTACTATAATCGTGATATTCGTGATCGCGATCGTGCGTGGGATAGGGACAGAGGAAACTATCGATACGAGAAGAACCGGCCGCCGCCCATGAAGAGAAGCAGAAGTCCGCCGAGAGACGTCGATAAGCGGAGAAGCCGGTCTCCTCGCTCGAAGAACGACAAGGATATTTTAGACGAAAACATTTTGAGTGAGATTTCAAAACTGCCGGAACCCAGCGAACTCTGGGATAATCAATTTCAAGAGTTTCCACCGTCCGCAGCGCCCGCCCCTGCCTTCCCGCCTGAAGTATTATCATATTTCCTCTTCACTTATATTTTAGTAATCGATCAAGTAGATTTTTTTAAGTATGCGGCAATTTGT
The DNA here is from genome assembly GCA_001278395.1 of Lerema accius. Classification (NCBI taxonomy): domain Eukaryota; kingdom Metazoa; phylum Arthropoda; class Insecta; order Lepidoptera; family Hesperiidae; genus Lerema; species Lerema accius. The sequence goes on along the minus strand of LGAG01001196.1, from coordinate 10,996 downwards.
TATCTAACCTATAATTCTATTATAACTCAAGTCTCCGTTATATTATAGCAGTTTTATATGAAGATGTGTCGTGTAAGTTGTGTTCAGGGAGATTATCGGCAACTGCTGCAGAAAAGACCATGTCAACTGCTTCTCGAACTTAATCGTATTTCAGGTTTCTAAAAAAATGTTTCCTTTACAAATTGTTCGTAAACTGCATGGGATGGTCATTAAAATCAATATGTATATGGTGCATAAAAAAGTATTTCAGTTTTATTGAGTGTATGTTAAAAACAAACAGAAGGTAACTCTCTTTATTTATTGTAGAATTTATTTTTAATTCTGCTCTCATTTTGTCATATTTTGTTTCAGTCGTCCAACTACGGACAAAACTACCAACAAGCATACCCCTCTGGTATCTACGACGAGTTTCAGTCCATAGCTGTGCCCCCGGCACCGCTCCCGCCGGACATGGCGTCATGGAACCAGATGTCTTTGCCGCCGCCACCTGTTGCTCCAACCATGTTTGTCAATAATGTGGAGGATCAAATCAAAAAGGAGGGTAAGAACAAATCCTAATTATCACTATTTTATTATATTTTTTCAAGCTTGCACAGGGTTTTCAAAATAAGGTTTGTATTGAGTATTAAGTAACACTGGCATTGGTGGATTATTTATAATATGTCAATTACTTATAATTGTTTATATTAGAACTATTTACAAGTCTATGTTCAACCAGTGTTTATTATACTTATAATTGTTTATATTAGAACTCTTTACAATTCTGTGTTCAACCAGTGTTTATTATATTTTGATCAGCTTAATTTTTAGTGCGGCCTTTTGTAAGAGCTTATTGCATGTAATATTTGTACATTCAACTTTACTATAATTTAGTAACCAGATACTCCATTAAAAAATAATAGCTAATTTAGCTTCTCCTAAGTTACTGTACTCACCATCTTGGACAACATCTCTATTACCATCAGATGGGATTGTATTCAAATATTAAGTTGTTTTAATATGTCTGTTTACAATTACATTTTTCATATTTAAATAATAAAATTAATCTTGTGATGTCACTTATTCATGAGTTATAATACATCTTTGGATTTTTTTTGTACCAGAAAATTTTTCAGCATTTTGTACCAGGGTTTCCTAAGAATTCTTTAGTATGTGTAGATATGCAATTCAATCCATTCCAGTAAGCATGGCATGCTTGCTTCAAGACAAATAGTGTTGTAAGCATAATCTTCAGTAGCTAATGCTTGATTGTGTGGTTACTATTATAATTATATTTAGAATTTCCCATAATGAAGGTATAATTTTCCCTCTGCCCTGTTTTTAACACATTTAAATAATATATGTAGCCTATCTTAATGAATTTAAAAGTGCATTTATATTCCTGATAAACATCATAGCGTAATATTTGTAACAGTGACTTTATTACGGAAGGAGGTATGGAGTTGAATAATATTATATTTTGTTTATTTATTTTTTATTGTAGGTAAGATGCATACATATAATTAGTGTCTAGCAACATTCAATGCTGTGTCCCTATTTTTAGTTAGAAATAAAAATGCCTGCAAGCTTTTTATGTCATGATAACTATATAATATTGACATCATAATGACATCAGTATTATTCTGTAACCAGTATGTTATTTGTAACTAAACAGCAAGTTAATTTAAAATTATACTAGTTATTGCAAGTAAGAATCATAGTTAAAAGAAAGCATGACATGAAAAAAATTCTCATGACATTCAATTTTTTGATGAGAATTGGCTTTGACCCTTGTCACAAAGTAAGCATGTTTACACATTAAATGCTATACATATTAATGTTATATATAAGCTTCTACAGAATTTATTTATAATGTATACAAAAACATTTTATTTCAGGTTTACCTATGTTAACTTTTGGTTTAAAATATTCAAGGTATCACAGGGTAATAAACAGACGGTTGCTGCCAGGGTATGATAAAATGACTACAAGAAAGAGGCCGGTCAATCTAATATTGCATTTTATTTGCCAGATTTGTTTTTAAGCTCATGTCATGATGACAAATTAATTTTTATTTGCTGTACCGTTGAGTGCAGCTTCATGTAATATTATCTAATACCAGCTTAGATTCGCTTGTTCACTCTTCCTTCAGTTTGTCAGTTACATGATGTTGCACTCATATTTCCGGAGCGTTTCCTCACTGTCGCGTCTCCGTTGCAGCCGCTATAGAGTCTGAAATGCGGCACCAGAAGGCCGCGCTGTCGAAGCAGCGCGAGGATTACATAAAGAAGACCGCGATCCTCAAGAAGGAGCTGGAGACGTTGAAGGACCAACGGAACGAATTGCGCGGCGACGCCAAGCGCTCCCCGAGCCCCGACACCAAGAGGTTCCTTAAGGAAAATACCAAGCTGCAGGTTTGGAACTGTTACGGTTACCTTCGATACCTCATCGTTAACTTAGCGTAGCTCGATTCGTTTCTAGTAGCGAATGATCACTTTCCGTGCCCCATAGTGCTTACGCACGAGTGAGTCGGTTGTCCTACCTGCATCAACGTTGCCTTGCCTCTGTATAGTTGGAGATCCAGAATAAGCTGAAGACGATCAACAACGTGGTGGACATGCTGAACGGCATCATCGGCGAGGAGGCGCAGGAGCCGGCGGACTCGGACGACTCCAACGACCGCTCCGGCCCCAAGCGCAAGTCCAGGTGCGTCCTCCACACTCTCCCCTAGCTACTCACTTTTGTGAAACTTAAACTCTACTCGCTGACTCTTTATAATTATTTGTATATAGATTTGCTACTTTTTTAACATTGATGATTGGTTTTTTTAAGTTTCGCAAAATTAATTTGTTTTACTTGATTAATAATAAATTATTTTAAATTATGATTTATTTGACGAGGTGAGTATGTATAGCATACAATGAAATCGTTAATACATTTTTCCTTAGAAAGCAATGATGTGGCTTAAATGATAACAATGTATCGGGGAGAGCATTTAGTTGTTGGAATGGCATCCTGTAGTACACAACAGTGAAGAAATTTGCAAAAAAGGAACTTGAAGATACATAATATTATTACATTAATTGTATGCTTTTATTTTGATTGCTGTTCATAACTATATATTTTAATATTATGGGTGTGTTTCTATTTTAGGCAATATTAACTTAATTATTTTTTGTTATTTGTGTATTGGTAGCAATGTTTAGAATGTTAATGTTGAATATTAATAATAATTCTTAATGTATGATATAAAGATCATTTGTTTTATTTTTATTCACTTTTTGTATTGTAAGTAGAATAATAAAATTTATGATGACAATAATGTATTTACTATTCTTTCTTGTACGACTAGAATTTGTAAATTTTAATAAATTAAACAAAAAAGAGACATATTTGTTTGAATCTAACCTTCAAATATAATCTATACTATGGAGAATCCTTTGACATTTCTGCTTGTAACCGATGCATAATTTCAGCTTTATTAAATCTTCTTGTATCATTTTTTCCATTAGCTTCTTTCAACTGGCGCCACTTATAGATATATCCTTAGGCGGCGTCATTCCCTTCCAGGCTGGCCCACTGGTGTCCACTTGCTGTCAGCTAAACTTACGAAATGCGTTATATCTGCCTAGTGCACACATGCAGCACAATACTAATGCATTTGCCTAAGAATTTGGAACGTTTAAAAGTTTACCATGTCCCTGCTTCGGTGTAATTGCCTTATTAAATTTTTTAGAGGTTTATAGAAATGTAGGACAATTACAGTATTCCTTCCTACGCGTTCACAGTTTGTGAAAGACATTTGAATAAAATAACTTTGTTATTTGTTAACAGCTTTTCAGCACTACCTAAAAGGTATTTTAGAATTTTTAGCACTAGTATACTAACTTTTAATTTTAATGTTTACTTTTAATTAATTAGGAATTGGTTCACATTTAGAACTGCCTTGTGAGTTTCGACTTGTTGGGTACTAAACGAACCATCTACTGCAGTAGATGTGCCTGTTAAGATCTTGTTAGTAATCTATCGACTGTTTTCAAAATCGTATCTAATCAGTCTTCAGTTAAAGTTAGAATATTTTAACCTCAGAATATGGTTAGAAAGACTATTGAAACCGGTGGTGTGTGTCGCAGCGGGCGGTGTTAAAGTGTGCGTGCGATGTTGTCAGGTCGCCGTCGAACAAGAAGTTCAACTATGTGTACTACGACCCGGAGATGCACTGGTGTCGCGTGTGCAACGAGTTCCCGCCCACCGCCAAGGACTACCTCAACCACTTGCACTCGCCGGCGCATCATAAGTAAGTTCATACACTTTACACTAGGTAAGTTCATCAGTACACCAGAGTTTAAGTATAAGTCAAGTCGGACCCTTGGAAACACACGAATTTAGGGTTCCGTTGAACATAAAAAACTGGCGCGCACTAAGAGTTTCTATTATTCATCTATAAAGGAAATAACGTTTCTTATATGGGTAACTTTATATTTATATTTTTATATTTTGTTATAACGGCAATGGAAATACATAATTTGTGAAAATTTCATTTTTGTAGCTATCATGGTTTATGAAATACAGCCTAATGACAGACAGACAACGGAGTCCTAGTAATAGGGTCCCGTTTTTACCTGAAACGTATTATCAGGTCTTACAATCAGGTCGTCGTTAATTTATCATGTAAAAAGTTTTGTAAAGTGAAGTTAAAATGTATGGTGCATTCTCAGTAACCATTGTATGTTTTGTGCAGGATGGCCGCGGCCCACATGGAGGCGCCGTGGCACACCGTGACCGGCGTCAACGAGGGCTTCCCCAGCTTCCCTTCCGCGCCCACTAAGAGGACCCCCATTAGAGGTATACGACCATACTTAACAACTAACTTTTAAAGTACCTTTCGATACAACTAGCAATCATAGTTATTGTGCTCGGCCACTGGCTTCACCGCGAGCATAACTGTATATTTTCACTAATAAAGTTCCAAGTAAAAAGTACTGAGTTAATAAAAAGGGTTAAAATAAACTCGCTCATACAAACACACAGACAAAACCGATACGTACTGTCACCAAATATTATATTTTTTTATTGTTTCTGTGTCCTATTGATCTCTATTACGTTGTATTAAGGTCTACAATTCTTCGTGCCGTCGACGGCGTGGTACTGCAAGCTGTGCGACCAGTTCATCGGCGACCTGCACTGCGCCTCCGCACATCTCAAGTCGATCACTCATTCCAAAAACTATACCGTGAGTAACAAACAGTACAGTGAATATGCATTCTGTTTCTTATAACGTTACAGTATGCGTTTAAAACTTATCAAATTTGTATCGAAATCTAATGCACGCTAGACCTAACGAATTGTGATCAAGGATTAACTGTTTAATCAGATGCAATTTTATTTATTTATTTACATTACTATCCCTAAAGAGCACTGTAGGAGTAGTTTCTTTGTGTTCAATCAAATTAAGTTATAAAAGTCCTGCATACCAAAGTACCTGTACGAAATGAAGGTAGATTAAAAAAAATGTGCATAAGTGTATCATTGAATATCCATATGATTAAACAATGTTGTACGTCGTTGTCAGAACTTCGTGGAGCAGAACCCGCACTGGGAGACGGACTGGATGTCGGACCGGCAGAAGGCGTTCGAGAAGGCGCGCGCCGGCAACAAGCTGAAGGCGGAGCAGAAGGCGGTGTACGCCGCCCACACCATCACGTTCAGCGCCGACGGCTTCCACACCAAGACCAAGGAGCTGGCGCGCGCCGACCCGCCGCCGGACACCGACAAGAAGAAGAAGAAGGTGGGCTTTGTTGATGTATCTTTATATCTGACAAACTTATAGCTGCGGAAAAAAAAGGTTATTTGACATCTAAGGTTTTCTTGCAGCTGGTTCCCTGCAATAGTAATATTATTTGTTGAGTGTTGTGGCTGTGGTGTATGGTTACTTGGTTCGTATGTGAGACTTTCTTGCTGCCGCGTTATTAACTATTACCGAAATGTGGAATATCGGAATTCATAAACATTTCAAGATGATGTATGTATCCTTAAGTTTAATTCATTAAAAAATATGTTTTTTCACCAAGTGATATTGTAATTAGGAGAAGAAGAAGAAGAGCAAGCGCAAGCGCAGCTCCAGCAGCAGCTCGTCCAGCAGCCGCTCCAGCGACAGCGAGCCCGCCGTCAAGAAGAAATGTAAGACGCACACACACACTGTTTATTATGAGCTACTCAAACATTACGTCATGTTGTAGCATACTCTGTAATAATTTATATCTCGTGTAGTTTGGTGTTTGGTTTTTTACATGAGGTACTCCCGAATTTATATTTTCATGTAATACATAATGTGCAGTGTTGGAAGAGTGATAGTGACAAGTGTGGTATGACTTGCAGCCAAGAAGGAGAAGCAGGAGGCCAACGAGAAGAGCCTGGCGGAGTGGATGTCGTCCATCCAGACCGACCGCCTCAACGACCACGACCGGAAGCTCTTTGACACCTTCAAACACAGGTACACACACACACAGATGCACACGCACGCAGCGACAGACTCATACTAGAAATTAGTTGTGCGGTCGAAATTTAACTATTACCTATTGTGCCAAATCAAGATTAAAGGTAGATTAGTCCGGTCAAACGTTTTTATTATTCTTTCATATATTTTCATCCCGCAGGATAAAACAGGAGAAGATCGAAGACAGGCGGTCGCCGGAGCGCTCCGGCGCTGACACCAGGAAGAGGTGCGTATTAATTTATATTTTACCGTTATTATTAGGGTTCGCTCTCCGATTATTCTTCGATTAACAATACAAACTGATTCAAAGCTGTTGAACCATAATAGAAATAAGCTTGAAATATTCACTATGTGTTTCATGTATTATTCTACGTGATATAAATTGTTGATTGATATAGGGATACCGAACGTCACGAACGCCGCGACATTCACGATAGACGGGACGACCGGCGTGACGATCGACGTGACGACCGACGTGACGACCGGCGTAACGACCGGCGTGACGATCGACGTGACGATCGCCGGGACGACAGACGGGACGAAAAGCGGGACAGCTCCACAAGGGAGGGCTCCCGGCCGCGGACGTCGCCCCGCCGCGAGTATAAGAAACCCGAGATTAGGAAGATGCCCTTCATCGGTATGAGCGTTATTTACTATAATAATTTAATTGCTAGTCCATTGTCTACATAATATAGAGAGACACACAAGCAGAGAGAAATACACTAAACACTACACAGAAAGAGACAAAGACAAACAGTTGAAATTTTCATAAATTCAATGAGATAATATTGACTTTAAACATGTAACTTAGCTGGCTTACACGCACAGTGGATTAATGTTATATTGTACAACTAAAATGTAGTATAGAAAATACATAAATAGTAAACCGAAATATTCCATAAAGGTTGTGAAATTAATATAAAATCAAATGGTTCTGTGCATTGTATAATAAAGTTAATGTATTACAGGTAAAATGCCGGTATATAAAAACTTGAATAAAATGGTTAAGACCGAAGATCAGAAGAAGGACGAGCAGAAAAAGAAGGAGGAAGAGGAAGCCACCAAGAAGAGGAGGGAGGAAATG
>LGAG01001195.1:305461-318066 GCA_001278395.1 Lerema accius | reverse complement strand
GTATCAAATTAAAGAGCATAAATGGCACATTTTAAAAATATATAAATTGTATACTTTTACTTGCGGATTTGCTCACATAAACTGGATAAATATAAAAAATTCACAACTGCATATCTTCTATACCAACCAGACCTAACGAGCTACATTCACCAAATTTTTACTCTACTTAAAGGTCATTAAAGTCTGTCATTTAACATCATTCTCATCAAATTTGGTCAAGTAAATTTTAATTAGCTCTTCAAGCGTTTTCCCTGTCTTTCAAATAAAATAGCAATATTTCTTACTTAAATCTTTAATAACTCCTAAAGTTGTTGAAATATCCTTGTAATTTTTTATATAGCGCATAGATCTAATAAGTCCCTCTATACTTGATAAATTTCATTCAGTTACAGTGATTTGTTTCAGTTTTACATAGGTTTATAACTTGAAATTTTAAAGTCGTTAAATTTTTGGCGAAAATCTTTAATTTCTTAAAAAGTAGAGTACTTATACATACTTCTGTTTCTGGAGCGATTAGGTATCAATAATACCTATATCCTCGTACAACTTTCACCTACAGCCGTCGATAATTTACTGATTTACAGGCGATCTTAATTTTCTTCAATATCTTCTTTCTAACCTCCATATCTTCTTTACTAATTATTTGCTATCAGTCGTATGCAACCACTTGTTAGTTAATATCCGTATAATGCAAAAAAACTGAACAAATAGAACGATTTTGATACTTTACATATTTTTTCAAATTTTAATTAATGTAAAGATTGACTGGATTTATGACGTGCTATTATTATTATATCACGTATGATCTCTATATACTTCTGATAAGAAAATTAGCTTCTTCCAGCAATTTAGTTCGTGTGAACCAAAGTGATATGCAAATCATGCAAAATCAAAAAGTGTCAAAATTATCGAAACACGATATTTTGACACAACTTGAACCTACTGAATGGCGGAATAGTTGGAGTATTGCAAACAATTAAAATATTTTAGTTCCGTTTCAGGACTTTTCTCCTAAACTATACATTGTTCTATACCTAGTAGCCCACTCACGACAATACAATCACACTTTAGGTAATATCCTCCAAATTAATTTGGTAAAAATTCTCGGATACCTACTTTTAAATGTATCTTCATTCAGAATTCAACGAATTATGAATAGGTATAAATAATTAAGTAGTATATTATAATACTATGCCTTTGATCAGATTCAAGGGCTATTTATAGAAACTAATACAGCACTAATGATGTTTCAATCAAGTGCTACGTCATTGGTGATTGTGTTCATCTAGGTGTCTACCTACACCATGTAAGTAGATAATTATCTGTCTCTCGGTATCTATGAAAACAAGGAAAATGGCTGAGTGATGACTTTTGATGATGATCAGTGAATGGGTCAGTGATAAAATCAGGGTTTTTAAGATATCAATTAAGTCTAAAAGTATAAGAGCTATGCAATTGAATATTTATGTTTAGTAACACTACTTTTGACTTTATATCCCTTTTTTATCGTACTAATATTATAGATGTGAAAGCTTGTGATGATGTTTGGATATTTGTATGTTTGTAAGTCCTTCACGCTCTAATGAACGGATTAAGCTGAAACTTGGCACACTTATAGTTCGCATCCAGGAATAAGACAGGATAGATTTTATCCCGATCGTAGGTTTCTATGGGATGATTTAGACGTTTATTATGTTTTTGACTAAATCTTACTTCAACATTTGAATGCATCGGAATGAAACTTGGCACTTAAAAGAATCTTTGTCCTATATTATAATAATCATGGAAATAGTTTCCTTTGGGATGAACCCAGTGTATTTTTTATCACTGTTTATCCGCCGGCAAAGCCGCGGGCGCCGTCTAGTCTGGAATAATCCAAATCCAAGTTGAAGGTTCAAAAAATCAAGACGCGCTTCGAGTAAATGTAGGCAGTGCTTCCGTGCTTAGCTTTGCTCATCTAGGTGAAGGACTAGATAACCTATTGTTTACAAATACCTAGATTTCCGAATTTTACCAAGTAATTACTAAAAAGAAGAGCAAAAATAGAGTTCTAGGAAGATGATCGTTAAGAGTGATTCCGAAAAAACAAATGATAGAGATTAACAACCACTAAACACGGTGGTACAGCTATACGGGAATAGTTTGATACTTGTTTATTTTTTTTTCGAGTCCGAACAAGCGTTCGTCATTACATCAACGGTAGCTTTACGTACGTCCCTAAAAGCTTCGTATAAACACATAAATAGAAGCATCTTTATATTAATACGGAAAGAGACCTCTTTTCAAGAATTATGGAGGTATTTATTACGTACGTTTGCGATTTGGCACACCTAGATAAGAATTTTTTTTTTTTATAAAATCAGACTTTCTGATCTATAGTCGGAATTTTAATTCGATTCCAGATTTGACAATTTCAGTGTGGCAACGTTATGACAAGTAATAAATAGTGACGTTGCGAAATTATTCGATACAAAAATGAAATATTTCCGAATCGATTCCATTCGTTTAATCATAACTAAGTATTAGCAGGAATTTAAATATTTCTAAATTGATTAATTTAGTTATGTCAATTAATTAAGGATCTGAGAGTTTTTTTCAAATTATTGTGTGTGAAATTAACAAAAACATGTAATCATGAAGGAACAATTATGTATTTAATTCAATAAATATCGATCATTTATTTTTTAATCGGCACACAAATATTATAATGTAATTATATAATTGTTTTTAAAGATTAATTACAGAAACATGTAATCGCGATTATTAATTGATTGTTGTGTTCATCATCACTATTAGGTTTTATGTGGTATAATTTTTTTACAAAACGACAGTAGCTAATGTCAAATGTGGAATCGAATTATAATTCCGTGTATAAGTTGTCAATAATGTAGAGGCCCATTTTAATGACATATTATACAATACAAACAATAACTAACTCAGTAACAATAACAAGCATAGGGTGATCCGGTTTTCGATCCCAGCCCATCTTCATTAGCACTAATTTGACAAGACACAAGTGCGACTTCAGTTTTCCTTTGTATCCGTATTCGTATACGAGTAAGTTAGCGGCCCTATTCATAAACATATCATTCACCCACGTTAGCGAGGTACTGCGTGCGGCTAGCGTAATTAATCAAAGTTTGACCGGTGCCACACAATCAGTATATCCGACTAATCCTTCTGTCGCTGCCTCGTTTGAATATCCAATTAGTGAGGTACATCGCTATAATGGGCCAAGTACCGCTGTTGTAAGTAAACATAGCTACTCCTTTGACTGAGACAATTGTTTGGAATTAGCCGCGTACTGCAAAGGATTCGATACGATGATTGTCTCCTTGCTACGAGGCGAGTACAAAGGCTAGAGGTCAGAGACCAACCTGTTTACATTCTGCATTCATGTACGACTAACTAGTTTACACGATGATCGAAATAATGACATATTGACATGTGTTTGTGGCTAATACGCTGTGGTTGAATTGATGAGGTCTATCAGATATTGTAATTGGTATGAATATAATGATTGGATGATTTAAAAGGTTGTGTAGTTTAGTAAAACTACTTTCAACTCTTACGAACTGATCTATTTGAGAAGAAAGGCACTTGGGTACTCTACTTTGAAAACCATTAGTGTAGTTCTGATATTAAGAAAGAAACATTGTTTTCTCGATAATAAAGTAATATGAATGACCCTGTTAGTCTATGCTGTGTTTATACCAATATTTTTACTTTTTAATTCGAAATGTATAATACAATTTATTATAATCATACAATGTAGGTATATAATCATATCTAATATAAATGTATTATACATGTATGTTATTACTACCTTTATGTCTTATAATAGATACCTATTATAAACATTGTCTGAAAAGAAAATACGACACCAAGTAAAATTAACTTATTAATACTTTTATTTAACCTATCTATAAATTATAGATATTATCTAGTATTAAGTACAGCATTTTATCCAACACGTACCTACTTAGATACTTATTATGCTCGCGTTTATCAAGTAGCGGTACCTACTGTTCAAAATATTATTGTACGGTACCCTCTACTTTGTTCCTAAGTGTTTCGTACGCTCTCATTTCGATGCTAGAACAGTTGGTGTTCGTTATCCGCTATCCGTTCTATTGTTGTTCACCTAAACAATTGGGAAAAGAATAGTATGGCGCGAAGCACCCAATAAATACCGCCTAATGTAAACGTTATGAAATTATACATTTGGTGCACTCACGATCATGTCCGTTGGTCTATTTTAAGACGCACAATAATCCTAGCTTCAAGTGCAGTGGCTTATTTGTTACTGCACCATTGTTCGATTTACCCGAAGTTGTTTAATTTTACGATTATTTAGCTATAATTTTGTTACTGTAGTCTTCTTTTTAGAACATTACTGCAGAAACATATTAGGCTTTACTATTAATTTTTAGTTAAACAAGTACATAACATCTGTTTAATTAAAGTATAGACATTTTGTAATTGCGCTAACTAAAAATAAAAGACTCTTTAATACTTATCTAATAATAGGTTTTTTATATTTCCACTAAGAAAATATTTTTAAGACTCGAATATAAAATCGAGTTGGTCTTTAAATTTAATTTCAATAATTGATAAGCAGAAGCTGCTTTAAAACTACCTCTTACATAGTAACAATCAATTAAAAATCTTATAAAATCAAATCGACAAAACACAATGAGTTAGTACAATGTTCATAAAACACGTACAATCTCATAAGGATACACGTAGCGTATAACAGATTGTAATTGGCCAATAAGTGGGCAATAAAAAGAAATGAAAGCGGTTGAAAGAAATACGCGTGCCAATGGTCCTGATTTATGCGTGATAGGAATTCGCCCTCTTTCAATAAGTTGCGCGATAAGAATCATTGCTTAGTGCCGCGGAACGGCGGACAAGCTATGCAATTAAATCTCTTTTTTTGGAAAAATAGATGTTTTATGTGTTCGGACTTTTAAGTGAGAAAGAATAAACTATTTTCCGATTCATCGATTTTTTTTAATACCAATGAAATTTTACAGTTTTTCATCTTAAACCATATAGGATGACTCTTGGACGGCATAAAAAAATATTCGACATTTGGGTTGGCCACTAAACCTTTCGCCAATTTGTACTGAAGACGCGTGGGAAAGTATGCTATAGGCCTAGGCTTTCTCAGTTATAAGGAGAGACCATCAGTAGCGCGTGTGTTGTGGTGTTAAAGGTTTATGGGCTTGAGGCAAATATTTACAATTATCTTTTGTGTGGTACAGTCGGCAGCAAATAGATAGCGACATCTAAGGCTGTCAAATAGTTAGACACAGCCAAAGTGGTCAAAAATATCGATACAGCTAAGACACTCATATAGATAGAGACATTTCATTCGTCAAAAATAACGGAACGCGCATGTCACCAATTACATGGGGTCAACCAGAGCGCCATTTATATGACGACAGCCAATTCACCATAGGTAACCAAGCAACATCTTCGCCATAAACATCGTGACAGGAGTCCTGTACAAGTGACTGTACAAGAACTCCTTCCCAAATCACCCTCTCCTAACTACAATAACGTACCCTGCAAATCGCAACTTTATGGGAGACCGTTGGTTTTATAGTTTAGTAAAAAAAAGATGCGCACCTATATCTTATGCTAAGCGCTTTTGATATGCCTACGTGTTTAAGTACCTCAGTAAACGTTTGTAGCGATTTACGTTGGCTTTAATGAACGTTTACCTTTGCTGAACAAAATTAATAATCTGTCCGCAATTATTATCAATTATAAATAAGTATTTATGAATTATATAAGTATATTAGGTATAAATTGTACGTCTATATTTCTCAAACGTTCAATCACCGTGCGGCCCACTTCTTTTTCTTTCAAACCTTTTCTGTAACCTTTTCAGTTGTAGTTCACGCATGATTATACTTTCACACTATATTGGAATTTTGCTCTGTATTTAAAATGTTATCAAACAAACAATACAAGTTACTTTTTTCTGTATCTATTAATTTCACGATCTCGTGAAATAGCTGATTTACTCCCGCAGGGATAATTGCCCCTAAGTTACAAAACCATGGTCTAGAGAGGCTGCATCGCCTCTTACGACACTGGTCTGCCAACACAACCACTTTTTTGGCAAGTAACTGTAACGGGTTACATCTACTCTTGAATCTCGCTCAATTCCTTCTTTAAGTTTACTTTGGCTTTGACTATAGGACTAGACTAGGAGTATTGTTCTGTTTCTAAGTGACTGTGCTTGTACCACCGAATTTTTGATGCCGACGGTACACGTACTTTAGTATTATTTTAGCATTCACCCTCTTAATTAATTTATTAACAATTTATTCGTCACTTCCTTGCCCGTCTTCGTCCTCTTCGTCAACAGGATAATTTTGGATCGTTTACACATTTATTAAATTTAAACCTTAAGAGATAAGTCATAAAGTTCATGTTTGTATTATTTTGCGACGGCTTATGATTTTGCCCAGTATCTGTTATGTCCTAACTTTTAAACTACTTAACTTAATTTGACTAATAAGGTAGGTATCGTTCGAAGCTGGTTATAAACTATTTTATATTATAATTAAATTAAATATGATTGTCCATGGACGATATAAATTAAACATTTTTAATTAATACAAAAATATATTGTAATTGTAATTATATAAAGAGTGCTGTGAAGCTACCCAATTTTTCCTTATCTATTACTTTTTGGACGGTTGAACTGATAGTATTAATGTGACAAATCAACAAACAAAATTTTTAATAACTTTATAATAAAGATCTTCATTTGACTTTTAATAAAACACAGAATTCGAAACAGTAAAATTATTAACTAGAGATATTAAAAATTACGTTGAATTTTTAACTGGCATGAAATAAAATGTTAGAATTTGAAAAAATGTAGAGCCTGTTATCTTTAGCTCCTCTTATTCAGAAAAAAACTTTTAAGACTTTCTACTTCACTTTATTTGTACTATTTTACAAAAACTTATAAATATATATCTTAGACAAAGACAATTGTGGTTTTGTATGAAATTCGTTTTTAAATTGTGTAGGATAAACGTAGTTTTAAATTTTACATCGATTATAATGGTTATGTAATTTAACTTATTTGATCACAGATTTAAAAATATTTTTCGTTTAACATTTTACCCATTAAATATTTTGCTTTATTAAAATTTTAAATACTTTTATAGTGGGTATTATATTAAAGAGTATTTTTAATGTTGGACGAAGAAATAAACATGAAAGGATATCAGTCTCAAAAATTCAGAATTTTTTTTTGTTACATCGATTTTCTTTACGAGAATATTTATTTTTAAAACTTGATAAAAATTTAATAAGACGCGTTTTATGAAATAAATTAGTGAAGTAGCATGGTAAAGTAAGGACTAAACGTCAATATTGCAAATGGAGCACTCCAGGACCAGTAACAAAGTTTAAAAATAACCATCATTTCGCAGTGGCATTAAGTTATGTTCAGAAATGATTACCATTTATTAACAACAATTAACTTGTGACAGCCATGATAAATACTCCGGATCGGCCGAAGACACTCCTGAAAATATGTAATTATTTTACCGCTACTCTCCTAGATCGAGTTTCACAATATTACAATATACGAGTATATTCACAATATATTAAATTTAATTCAGCCTTGTACTTACACTATTTGTTATCAGAATAGGGTTAAATTGACTACCAAAGTTAAAAAGATCGAGCTTAAATCCATTTAAAGTTACATTAACGGTGGCAAAAACAAAAAAATGTTTTTAATTTTTCAACCCTTAACTTACTTGTTTTACGTTGTTACACAAAAAACTTTCAAGACTATTAACTATTACAGGTGGAGTAAGAAATATATCCGGATCTTACACATTTTTTTAAAAGAGAGTTCTCACGTACTTAATTAGGACAATAAAAAAAACTTACCCCAATCGGCTGTTATCACTTCGACGTAACTAAACAGTGGTGTGTGCACGCGTGGGCACTCCGCGACGGTCGGCGACAGACTGCCGGTGTCGCCGCGGACTGAAGAAACCGTTGGGCGGGCGCACTCCCGACACGCCCATTACACACTACGAAAAACCATACACTCACAAAACCACCGACTTCTAATGTCAATATTTTATCTCCGACACTAGAAAAACCACCGCGGCATTTATACGCGGAATGAGTGGTACCCACTTTTTAATGCTTCCATAACTCTTGAAACGAGTTTTGAATGTGACTATTTTACAAGTAAATTAGAAAATTAGCCAATTTAAGAAATTAAAAATCCTAAAAGCAGTTAACTATGAAAATTAAAACGTCTGCATTTAGAAAAAAAAACCTGTAATACGCAACACTGTAGCTCTATCTTAAATACTACATTTTGCTTAACAATTGTAATAAATAAAATGAGTGTGACAGAAAACTGACGTAAAATAAACAGGGCGGAGCGCAGAGACCACTCCCAGTCGCAGATGTAACGCGAGCCAACAAATTGATCCGCAGAGGATTTGCATTTTTTTTTCTTTTATGTTGTCGTTATTGGATCTGAACATTTTGGAGTTATGGCTCGATGCTCACAAATGTAATATAGATGGCATACGAAAAATATAACTGCTGAAGTGCTAGAACATTAATGTAAAGTTGCGTGATTTATTATTTTATTTTAAAGCAAATGGTTTGGCAGCTACGAACATGCTACGCCGATGCTACGACGTCGCTTTCGCAAGGTAATTCGTCTGCTATTCCAAGTACAATAGAAAATTACATTTTTCTTTTGTTTTTATAAACTGCAGCTGCGTTTTACATTACAGTGGTATTTTCTATGATAATTATGAACATTTTATTTGATCTTTTACAATTTATATTCGTCAGTAATTTTTTGAGCGACTAGTTTCTTTAACTCCAATGTTACATTAATATAATTCCATTCAAAATATTTATTTATTGATATATTATTTAATTTTTAGAATTATTTTATTTTCCTCCCAAAAAAAGTAGTACGACTGAAAATACATACAATATTTCCTCAAACCGAGATTCATATAAGAATCTTTTTCAGCTTTTAAAGAAATGAAGATTTTTAGAAATATAATTAATACATTGACAAAGCGAACAGTGATTTCAATAAAAGGTTATACACATCTGTGATTACGCCACTAATCTTTTTAACTACAGAGTGAGAAAATGTAATCATTTACCGGTACTGCAGTAGCGCGGGCGAGCAATAAAAATGAGAAATTATTTTTAATAATATTGTAAGAGTGGGGTGACCCGGCTTGACACCAGACAATATTTTGGTGACGTTAATACCAACCCTTATTACCCGGGAATTCTTCGAAGTAGTGCTACTGTAATAATAATAAGCCCTCGACTTAGTTTATGACCCTGCGAGAAAATTTTATGTGAAAATAAACCATAACGTTATGGGCTGTTTAAACGAGATTTCGAATTAATGCTAAAGATTCCGTTTACGATTTTAAAAATGATTGTTTGAGAATTGTAAAATATAAGTTAATCCATTGTAAAATAGATCTTAATATGTCTTTTATACTGGTTGTCGCACTCGACATAGTAATACTTCATATGAACATAGTCGTAGCCTATCTATCACCTGCAGATGAGAAGATTCTTCCAGGTGGAAACATCTCGAACTTCCAGGTCTAAAATAATTTGTTCAAGAGGAATGTGACTTGAAAAGTATATTAAATTACCCTTTTTTCTTTTCCTTTGCTTACCGTTAACAATATAGTAAGAAAAAAAGTAAGAAAAAACGAATCGTGAAGTCATCCTACCAGTAGAGCGTGGAAGAGCAGTTACAGTCAAAATATAGAGCAGTTATAGTCAAAATATTGTAAATGCTTACCTAACAATGTCTGCACGATTTCTATGAATAGATAAATAGAGAATCCTTTCATATTTAGGACCTACTAATTCATAATATTACAGATAGGGCCCCGATTTCTTTCTAATATTTTTAACCTGTATTCGGCATCATTTCTATATAGCCGCTACATCTATTAGATGAAACTGTTACACGTTTATTAAGCGCTCAATCGTTTATGCATATAGTTTACACGGAAATGTTGACAAGTTAAATATAGATACAGCTATAGGTAATGTTTTCTTGTTTGCTCAATTAGATTAGAAACACAGATTTGTATAGTTGCTATTTGGTTACAAGCGGACTCGTCACCACTCACCACAATAAGCAATATGATAGCAGACATTTTCCGGGGAGGACAAAAACGTATGCCGTGACGAGCAGTGGAATGCGCAACGATTATGGAACGCCATTTGTCAAGTTTTTATTGGTACCCTCAAGCAACGTCCATTGTTGTTCCCCTCCGGCCTCCAAACCCTCGTCTACATGACGTTAATTCATAATTTTTATAACTTGTTAATATTTCGCGGATTACACTCGGCCACAAATCTGTTCATGTCCTCGTAATTAAATTCCATATCTTTTTTTAATTTATGATCGCTGCTGAAGTTGGTGGGACGCTGCAGTTTTGTATGACTGTCTTAACAGGATGAATGTATCGAGTTATGACTGGGTACTTCTTGTAAGTATACAATTCAAAATTCAAAATCATTTATTCATATAGGTAGGTATCAAAGATACACTTATGCACGTAATTTTTTTAACTACTACCATTTCGTAAGGTGCTTTGACATGGAGAAGAAGAAGCTGGGAAAGAAACTCCCCCCACATGTTTTTAAAAAAGAATAAAAACAATGATACAATAGACGTTTCACAAAAAAAAATCCAACCTGAACGGAACTGGATGCCGAACTACTCATATCCGAGCATCTTTGTCATTATATTTTTTTAAAGCACGTTTACGTTGTTACACTGGAGCAGCGTGGTGAACGAGGTTTGGAAGAACTTGATCATGATTGTAGTTGAAAAAAGAAAATTATATTTATTTAATAAGACCCAATTTAATTCGCAATTTCAATCCGTCAGCCCACGTTGCGTTGCTCCTTTATTGTAATAGAATCAAGCTACTACGCGACGTCTGTAACTGAATACTGACCGTAAGGGACCAAAACTTGGTCGTTTCTGTGCTGCTGAGGGCACGTTGACCTTTGGCCTCAGTTGTTCACATGACACTTCAATTGTTAAACCATCTAGTGACGTACGGGTAACATTAAAAACAAGTAAAATTAAAAAATATTTTTTTAAACAAGCTTTTATTACTTGTTAATAAGAAATAATAACTAAAAATTTAAATTGCAAAAATTTGAAGTCCCTACTGTTAACCGTTGAGGAGTTCAATCGTCTGGAGCCAATCCTGGTAGCAGTATCACATCATGCTTATTATAAACATGCATTGTCATCAGAACTGGACTAGTGTGTAAAATTTTAGCTCAATCGGACACCGGAAAGTGGGTGAAAAGCTTGCAAGATTTCATTACAAACACCGGACAGGTAAAACTAAATAAAAGCTTGTAATAAAATTGTTATTAGTTAACAAGTAAGCCATTTCTAACTTTGTTAAAACCTAGTTACGACAACCGTAATAAATAACAATACTAACAGCAACACAAATTACGCACATTATATACGTATATATCAGTCATAATTATGATCCACGAGATCATCCAACCGTAACGTATCCTCTCAATATTATCATGAAGTGTAATATTAAACGTAATTGCTACTGATATTAAAACCGAATGCATCTCGCCGGCAGTGGGTTCGAGTTCCGCTTGTGCAACAATAACTTGCGCTCCGCTGATCAAAGCGAAGCCTACCCAATATTCACTTTAATATTCACTGCCACACAAAATCATAATCTATGTACTTACCTAGGTATATTTAAAAACAAGATTTAAAATTTGAGAATTGGGCGACGGATGGAATGTAACGAATTAAAATGAAGTAATTTTCATTAATGGGATATTTTAAGTGTACATCACAAATAACTTATCGCAAAAAAGTCGCGCGACATAACCGAATTATTAATACTATTTGGCTAATCTTTGCGTAAGTCTCGGAGTAAAGTTAGTTAGCCTGGAACTAAAGTGGTCTATGTAACATTTTTGGCTATGAGGATTTTTGAACTTAAAAACAATATTTGAACTTAATTAAAAAATCTGAAACCCGACTACAAAAAAAACGCCCTAAAAACTAAGAAAATATTGATAGAAAACAGTTAGTGAAGATTTTAGGACCAGGAAACGGTAGGTTTAGAAGATATAGAGGTGTAATTTTTTTCTAATTATCCAGGTCATGTGAGCAAATTCGCGAGCAAAAGTATACAACATACATATTTTTGAAATGTGCTAATTAGGTATGCCCTTTCATTTGACACCAACCACGGTATAATTAGAAAAACTTTTATTTTTTATTCACAACTTTTTGGCCTCTCAAGGGCGCCATATGCAATTTTATATAATTTTATGTAGCCTATAACTAGCGGAGTTACAAGACGCTTCTAATGATACCCACTTATCAAATTATAACAAGTAGTTTGGGAAGTTAGGGGGGAACAGATGAACATTCATACATACATACCGGTCAAAATCATAACCCTCGTTTTGGCTTCGCCGACGCCGTAATCGGGTAAAAATAATAAATTAATGCAAGCAAAAGTGGTCTCAAG
>LGAG01001195.1:273952-298995 GCA_001278395.1 Lerema accius | reverse complement strand
ACTAAATCATAAAGAAAATTATTTTTTACTTTTTAGTTAATTTGAAGTCGGTTTTTTTTTGTTAAGAATAATTATTTTATAAATCGATAATTACAATAAAAAGACACTGTAAGATTGTTTACCTTTTATATCACGATGAAAAAAATGAGGTATACCTACGTACCACTATTCATAACCTTGTAGACATAACGCTCGAACAACCGACATGCCACGCCAGGTATACCGCGCGACTTATAACCAAACCACTCGCAAGTCTCCCAAACAGCATTACGACTCTCGGCTCCGAACAGCTTCACTTGCGAATGTGACGCTGAAAACAAACAAATAGCCACACATTAATTACCTAATTGTGGTGACGGTAAACATGAATCAATGAATGTTTGAAGTTACTAAGTCAAAATCCGAATGTTTTTTTTGTATAATTTTATTTACTAGTAATATTTTTTAAGTGAACTATAAATCTCAATGTAGTATGTTACGGCCTCAGCAAATTGTAAAACAAGAAATCTGAGGATTTTAGGTTATTGACATATTATCATAGTTTTAATTTTAGTAAAATGCCTTAGTAACATGAGCTCGCTACTTATCCATCCATCCATCTTGCTAACCACTTATTTGTAATGTTTCACTATACTATATACTAACTATTAAACCTTTCATAGCACTCGTCTATAACCTATATAAGTACACGTAATCAAGAATTCCTATGCAAACCTATATGTATACTTCTAAGTTGTAATTCTTCCTTCTAGGTTGGTATTGGTCAGTGCCTTTTAATTGAAACACGATTTAATAAGCAGAATAGTTAGCTACCGTGGCATTTGAGTGAAATCTCTCGCTCAGCTGAATTATTCTGAGTGATAATTACTATGTAAATTTTTAGCAATTACATTACAAAACAGGTAATTTCGAATTACTATATTGTTGCGTGTACAAATATACTTTAATGACAATACCTTCTTGCTGGGCCTCCTCCAATAAGCGCTGCATCCAATCTCTCAGCAGGTGCATATTTCCAAATAGTGGAGAGTGCTCCATCTGAAAAATTATCAATATTATATGAGGGAAGATTTGCAAAGGGACAGTAACAGGAATTAGTTATGGCGCTGAGAACTAAATCACAAGATTTACACGTTTTGTTATTTTTTGACTGTCAACAGCACGTTACTAAAGTCATACGAACGAAAACCTAAAAAGACTGAATTTATGTGAATTGCCTATTTAAATTATTTTTTTAATTTGCTGTTAGCACAATTTACGAAGTTCGAGATTGAATAAGAAAAATGGATATACAGAATTAAGACTAAGTGTTACTTGGTTGTTGATAAACGTAGATCAATTTCTTGAAGATATTAAATTATATTCAAGCTAACGTTAAAGTCAAAAGGTGGTAATATTACTGTATTATTTCTCTCATACGCACTCATTTTCTCGAACGACGAGACACGATGGAACGGTTTTATTTTTAACGAGTTTATGATAATCCAACGGAATTTGACTAGCACTGGTTATGTTTTGAATTTGAAGGCAGTAACTAAACCTGTGTAAATCTGCCCTTACACATAAAAAAAACATAGGTGGTACCACTGGTGGTAGGTACATAGGTCCTGTAGGTACAACTGGTGTGTTTTACCGACTTGTAATGTAGGTACGTAAGTACGTTTCGTTAACAAAGAAACCATAAACAACCACCTTGGAAGAATCATAACTTTGAAAACAAGGAAAATTATACATTGTCAAGGAGAGGTCCACACAAATTTTATCGACACAAAATCGAGTCTGAACATTTTTTTACCAAAATGTTAAATCGGTGACACAATAAGGAGGTGGAAGATGAAACATTTTTTTTTTTGAATTGTCTGTCTGTCTATCTGACCTATAACACCGTCTAAACCCATAGACGGATTTTATGTAACTTAAATTAATGGAATACATGTTTCTCAGTTTTCTTATATTTTGTAGGAGATAAAAAAAGGCAAAAGGGTGTATAAATTATGTAATAACAGCTTGAAGCAGTATTAGAGTAATTATTTGCAGCAGGTATCTACGATGAATATTTAACAGTTAAGGCATAAATTCGATAGCAATCCAGCTACACGTCTATCTTAAATCCTATGTGGTGTTATAAGCCGAATGCCGAAATTGTTCAGAGGAAAAGCGAGACGTTGTGGGCGTGGCGTCGAAAAGGCGGTGATTTTTCTCTTTAACTCCGCCCAACGGAAAAGTCACGGATCCGCCCTTACGCCATTTTATACCAAATAAAAAAAATACATCTATAATAATAATATATGACATACATTATATAGACACATTTATGTAGGCTACGTAGATGAAAAGAGGAGAACCATCTACAACATTACTCCTATTTTTTGCAAACTAAGTGGGTACCTGCAACGGCATAAAAAATACATACACATGTCATACATACATCATCAACTTTCCCCTATTTTAAATGAAGTACAAAGTCCTAAAAATGTAAGTATGTAATAATATTGTAATATATATATTACCATTATAATATAACAAGATTAAACAGTAAAATTTATTTTATACAACTATTATACCTCACTAATTTATGAATGTTCGTCAAAATGCACATAGGTAAAACACAGTCGGTTCTAGATATAATTAAACGCTAATAAATGCTTACTAAAATTATCCGAGCGAAGATATTTGCAACCCTAAGTTACTATTAACTCGTGTTAGGGATTTTTCTGTCAACAACTGATATGTAAATACCACCCGACTTAAGGGTTCGGAAAATGTTCATATTTATATTATCGTTGTTATTTATTTTCTCCTGTGAGCCGTAAAATATGGCTGTATGGAAATGTGGGGATTTAGCGAGCACTGTGTAGTTTGACAAGTTGACAGTTATAGGAGCAGGCAGACCCGGAGGGTTAAATGTATACAGAAGGTCTTCGTACTGTTTATAGCAAATACCAATTTTATTACACGTTGATATTCAATATACGACTGTACAGAGTAACATAAACATCTTTATTTAAATTTTCTGTCTCAATTTTTCTATACTTTTCTATTTTAACACTTGTTCCTTTTGTAGTTTTGGTTTTTAGTAACAAGTACCTAGTTTTAATTTGCACGCCACTAACTAGATATGAAATCAAATCACAAATGTAATAAAACCAAAGTTATTATTCTATAGTGACTGTAGTTTAAATTTATTTTACATAGGTATCTATATTCGTACTGCCTATCAATTAACTTATCACAGTGTTATAAACTTACATCAATATTGTCTGTAACATTAAAAAAAAATACAACAACCGGGAATGCAATATTTAAATACTTGCTCAGCCAGGAACTGAACCCGAGACCTCCCATATAATTATCAAAACAACTACATTAGTTACCTATAAATAATTTGTCATAGTAACCTGTAAAATTTTAAGAACACATTTTTCATTTAAAACAGTGGCCAGGGGACAAGAAATCTCTTTTGTTTTCCAATGTAATATCGGAGAAAGAATGTTCAGAGCTCGGAAGTTGAGATAGTTTTCTTTGTTCGTTCACTCGGAACTAATCTAACGTTCACATGCAAATAACCTTTAATACTTTCGTTTACAAAAATAACATTTCCGTGGGCACATTGATCACGTGCTTCTGAGATAAATTCTTGTTATTTGAAGCAAACACGAAGAAATATAATGTTTAAAAACAAAAAAAAATAATACTTATTAGAGGTCCGTTGCAGAACACGTATCAAAAGTGGTACTAAGGAGGCTTAAAAAGTGTTGTTGTATCTCTTTTTACCTTACACTTTACACTATCATTTATTTGTGTTGTCCAAAGCCAACTGATTAACAGTAAAACCAGAAGGTAATAACAAACTCTTAAATCACATAAAAAAATCAAAAGTAGTATTTATTTTGTTGCATTAAAGCACACTTTCAAAGGGCCCCTTCACATGTGTTTACACGCGTATGAATTGCACATTTAGTAGCGAGGGTGCGAACTTGTTGTTATCTTCAACGAGGCCAATTTCGACAAATGGATACTAAGTTCTAACTCTCCTATCTCTTTTATGTCGTGCGAAGCTCGCGTTCTTTTAAAATATCGACCAACGACATATCGGTCCAACGTGTGAAACTCGACACGCAATTTAGAAAGGATTTGCTTTACTGCCGGCGGGTTATGTCGATCGTACGAGGGATCATTGCAAACTTTAAACATTATCCATGCGGTGAGTGCTATAATACCGGAAAATTGGTAATAAGCCGTTAGAAAGCACAGATAATTTTTTACAGTTAATCATCTGTAAACTTATAATAACATCTATCTAATTTGTTAACGAATTCTACTACCTACATTACTTACCCACATTTATACTATCAATCAGTATTAAGGTAGATATGTACAATAATTTCAAATAGTCAATATATTTTTAAAACACTACCATACATCTGAATCCCCTCTTATAGAGTGAACAACAAACATGGAATTAATATATTAGCATGATAGGGCTCAAAATCCTTATTGAAAGTCATGATCGTTTGGCTACTACGCGGTCGGGTCGGGCGTATTCGTGCTTCACTTATTGCCCTTTGAGGGCAAGCCATGCGAGAAGTCATCCACTTATCGTCAGCACGATCTCATGCCGACATTTTTCCGTTTTTCCCCATCTTACGCCTGGACGGCTATACTCCAAACGTGACATAATTGAATCAGTCCGTCCCGATCGTCAGATGGTTTCAAATTAATCATGACACATGCTATATCTGTTAACGACGAGTTGTTGTTGTACCCATACTATAGATATAGACTATATACGATACTATAGACGATCTGAGTCCAATTAAACATTAGTAAGTATGTATAAATGTATTTAAGACTTCTTTAATGATGGTAATGACAATCATTAAAACCGTCTAGTAAACGAATTGATCCTAAGGTAATATTTAACTATATTTAGATATCTATACAAATATTTGCCGCAGACGGGAATCAAACCTAAACAAGGACATCTGCCTAACAATTCTATCAACCAACATTGATAATGACATTTGTTTTGGTAATGTAATTCTATTCGTTACTTTTTTAATGATTATTGCTAAAAAAATATTCTCACTTTAATTAATTTGTACAAAAAAATATAACATACTCAGGATGTATAAATACGTAGTAAAATAAAATTGAAACAAGCACAGTGCCTACGTATCGCACGGAGCCCCAACTGTAATTACCTACAAACAAGTGCTATCAAATAAAAACGACAGTAGCACGAAGCGCAAAGGAAAAGTAAAAAGGTTTTGAGGCGCTCGTTTCACGCTAGCTGTAATGCAATTTGAAGTGAGACTCAAAGCGACGTTCTCTGAATTCACCCTTCAACCCCACAAACACAAAAATATATGAAATTAAACATAATATCACTTCGTATAACAAACAGTTTTGTTCTTCAGTTGCCATTTACACTTGCAATTTTAAATATCCGCCGCGTCGACACCAAAAAATGATGCTAACAAACGGACGTAATGTGTCAGCGGTAATACCGACTACAATATATTTCGGTAACGTGTCCACCGAAAATGCGGTGCTGTGTGTAAAATTGTTGTGAAATATGAACCATAAAGCTGTTTTTGTTTGTTCGCCGCAACTAATTGCGTAGTACACGTATGCCATGCAATACGTCGGATGCAGTTTGCGGTCGAGTAGTGCAGCAGATAGGGAACGTAGTGCCACGTTTTGCCGGGCTTTTTGCTGCGACCCGTCATATTAGACCGGACACCGCCTCTGACCACGCAGTCCACGTTAGTTTCCTAGGGATGTAGCTAAGCTTCATCTCAAAGTAATAGAATACTAATTCTAATCATCATTTTCAATACACGAACTGGTATATAAACTCGTTATTTTAAATAAACTATAAATTTTTGTTCTTTAATTTAATCGGAGCTTACTAAGGGCTGTTCTTTTAGATAAACTCCAGTATAATCCTGATTATACCCGTATAACTTCATTCTGGACTGACCCTTAAAAACACTTAGAAACTAACCATCCCTAGTTGGATTTATCTATTTTACAACATTACTGAATGACTATGTATACGAGACGCAACCAAAATCACATTTAACAATTCATTCAGGACATCAAATTCGACTATAAATAAATAAACAAATAAAAAAGTAATTTTTTCTCAGTTTGGGACTTAAAAAGTACCCACACAACTGAGAACACCGTACCAAAAATATTAATGGCAGTATCGAAAATTATGAAACTACAAGTTACTTTACAATATTTCACAAAACATTTAAAATTCAAAAAGTATCGATATGGGTACGAGCGCGCCTAAGCGAGTGGTGTCGACGTGTTTTGCGCTTGTGACACGTGACGGTGTAATTAGTGCGTGACCACCGCCCGCCGTCACGTCGACACGTCGCGCTACGTGCTTATAACTCTAAACTTATAGTTTTCCCCTGTTTGTATTACCAAAATACTATAATTAAGTACCTACTCATACACCTCCACCCTATAAATTAACATTTGCGATTGCTAAAATTACTACGGGTGCAAAACGTTATTCTTAACCGACGCACCAGTATCAGAGGATTTCAGCTCTTACAATCAATTCGTGGTAAATTATATAAAAAATACATTTCAAGCTTCAGCTGGCTGCGAGATGGTTTCTTTATTAGTTTTCCCGAAGGCACCCGCACAGTCGCGGGGGACGTGTGAAAAAATCTTGGAGGGATTAAGCTCCCGTTTATCGGGCCCCGAAGCGGACTTATTGCCGTAATACAATCTCTGTTATGTCGCGCTCGGATTATCCGTATCAACCTGTTTTACAGGAAAATGTTCTAGTGGATCGCGAGTATACGGTGTAACGATGTGTTTAGACAACGTGTTTGTTTTGTATTTTAGTGACTTGATTAAAAAAGGAGTAAATTTGATGGTATTTCATATTGGTGAGTAAACTAAAACTATTCCACCACTGCACTGCATGCTCTTTACAATTCCTATTGAACATCACCTTAATAGATACTCTAAAGAAAAAGACTCCGTCTTCATCGCGTTTATTACACATAATATCGGCAGTAAAAAAATCTTTGAAACAAAACTAAAAAAAACAAAAACAAAAAATAGGTATACCCAACTAGTGGAAATATTATCAAGGAGGTTGCGTTGCAAATCCTCGTAAATTGAAAACGCCATTATCGAGTCTAAGCAATTTGCAGGCAGCTGGTGCGCGGTTGTGCGCGGGTACGGAGTTCCTGGACCGACCGCTCCGTCTACGTCAACAGATTATCACGTGATTTGTTATAGATAACGATGGAATGCCCCAACCATTGTAATTTATTATGCACGCGTGGTTGTTTAACTTCACGCTAATGTAAGAGATTTAAATATGTTTTGTACGTTCTGCGTACCCACTGACTAATAAGTAATACCTATAGGTAGTTTACGGTATAACAACATTATGAAAAAAAAATCTTACAGAATTTCTTTAAAATTATTTAAATGGTTCAAACACGCTCGTTTTTTAGAAAATAACTAAGTATTTTAATCGTTACAAAAAATAATTTAAATACACCCACCTACTTTAGGTACTAGAATAAAACAATTACAATATAAATAAAACAAATATTTTGATAGTTTGATATATTTCCCACATAGTAAAATACGTGGAAGGCACCAGCTGAAGTCGTTAGGGAGCAAATCTCGTAAATAAGTGAGATGTTGACGAGCGAACCGCGACTAGAATTGAAAACAGGGTTGTGGGTTTGTAGGCAAACATATCACTATAATGTCTTTCACTTACGCACACCACAACCAAAAAACGTTAGGGATTCCGAACATTTATTGAAATCATTTTATATTTTACGCTAGTGGAACGCCCTCGCTTCGCTTCGGTAAACCTATGCCGAAACGAAGATAAAATAATCAGCCAAGTGCGGAGAGACGGACGGACGGACGGACGTACGGACAGACAGAGACAGACATACAGACAGACAGACAGATAGACAGAGACAGACAGAAACAGACAGACAGACAGATACAGACAGACAGGCAGTCAGACAGACACAGCCAGATAGACACAGACAGACAGACAGACAGACACAGGCAGACAGACAGACACAGACAGACAGAAAAAATGTTATTTTGGTATGTGTACCGTGTATACAAACGTATGTACCTATTAAGTAAAAAGCGGTTATTTTAATATTACAAACAGGCACTTCAATTTTATTAAAATGTATAGATAACATTCTCAGCTGAGTTGGCTAAGTATGGTATAATAGCAATTCTACCTATAATATAGTTAAAAAATAATAATACATTTGATACCATTATAGTATTAATATTTGTATTTTATCGCTTGTTTTAATTCGATTTAAATTACTTTTGACATTTGAAACAACCTATGTTATCCTGATGAGTAAGATATTCGCATTTACAAAGAATAAAGCTAGAAGGCAAGAAACATTATTACATACCGTAGTAGACGTCGAGTAGTTAAAAATATTGAATTCATCCCAAGGGAACCTCAATCGGGATAAAATCTATGTCCTATTCCCGGATGCAAACTATCTGTGTGCCAAATTTCAGCTTAATCAGTTCAACGGTTAGAGCGTGAAGGAGGAACACATCCAAACATCCAAACATCTTTACAAACTTTCACATTTATAATATTAGTAAGATTAGCAGGAGTACAACACAGCTGATAACTATAATGCAAAACAATGTATAATGATTGTATGTATATTCCTCTCCTGGTAGTTAATTATGTTACAAAGGAATAAAAGCAGTTTCTCTTCCAGTTGCAAACAAGGTATCTAATATAAAAAGGTATATAGGTATACCTACTCGTATAACTCGTATCTAACAATAATTAAGCATGACGTCAAAAAATAAAATAAATCAGTACACAATTGCTGTATAACGAAGTATTACGAATCAAATAGAAGCCAAAGGATTACAAATTATTAGCATACAAATTATTAGCCATTCATCACTCGCTGCAAATCAAAAGCGGGCAGCCGCCTCTCTCTAATTAATTTGTCGTCATTGCGGCTCCAAATTATTATTAAAACTGCATTCGCACACTAATCCTGACATTCGTAACCACTGAACGCAATGCAATTTTGAATAATTAACGTAATAAAACTTCACAAAAAATATTTGTATTAAGTACCTAGTCATACATATTAAACATAACATTTTATTTTAAATTTTAAATAAATCCGTGGTTAAAAATACGTTTTTATCCTTTAAGTACCTAGGTTCTAAAAAGCAAAATATAATTTCTATGCTAATCTATTGTAAAACCGTGAGGCGAATTTTCTCGATTCGAAACAAAAAGGTTAAGCATTCTGAATGTCTATAAGGTTAGTAAATAAGTCATTTACCACAGAGCCCGCTAAAGAGAAAGTCATACATGCATTTGTACAGAGGATAACCTTTACCCTCCTTATGGAATCTGATGAAAATCTGTAAGTCATATCCCAGCCTAAGTATCTGCCTTACTATCGACAGATTTTGCACTAACACTAATTTAACGATCTAGAATAGACACAATATCAATTCATATTGTAATACAAGGCGTGTTAAAACCAATAATTGCAGTCGTAACACGTGACATCTACTTCCTTACACATTATACGAGTAAAAACACGAATCAATTCCGCGAGTAACTTAATTTCCACTGTAATTGTAATATATAATAAATAATTACTTACGTTAACGGTTAAGTTTTCTCTCCCAATTATTTTCACTCCCAATTATTTACTTATTACAGTAATAAACTGTTCAGCAATGGCGTGATCCACACGGTCTAATTTAAAAGTATAGTCGATATTTAATATCGGAGGTAAATCTACAATAATTGTAAACCAAACACAATATTTAAGTTCTGTAAGTACCCACATAAATTAAAGTCATTGAAATAATTCTTAACAGTCCTTAATAAATATCTAATTTGAACTATACAGATAATATAATAAATACGTAAAATGAGATCCCTACTTACCAAGGATGAACTCAGGAATTAGGACTTTCAGACATAAATGTATTTTTCCCAATGTATGGCCTCCATTTCACAGTAACATTTTTGTATAATTGCAACATTTTAAAATATAAACATAAAGTTACCCATAACGATTTATGTTTTATCAACATTGTTATTGAGTTTTGAAACAATTTTATTTATTTCAATCAAACGCCAAATAAGGTGGTTCTTTTTTTAAATATTTTCTTTTTTAATCGGCTATTATTACGAGTATGTTTATCTATGGTCACTGATTATTTCGAAGAAAGTTTGACCGATTTATAAGATTATTTTTTTGAAATTAAAAAATTTGTTCAGTAGGTATCTACTTTTCACAAATGCTGAAAATTCTTTTTAAATATTTTTAACAAAAATTATTTATCTAGGTAGTGTTAAATTTATCTGTGACACAGACTACAGACATAATAAAATGTTTGTAACATAGATCCTTAAATATGGCAGTGCATAGACCGAATTTCTCAGACATTTCTTTCAATATTATTTACTTTATAGATTACAAAATAAGTGCTTAATTTTGAGAAGAGTACTTAAACAAGTAAATAAATTCGTTGTTTAAAGTTCATTATCACTTCATTTAATTAGCAACGAAATTTTTAATAGGTGCAAGGTGCATTTTTTAATTATTTTTTTATTATGATAACAATCAAAGGGTAACATTTACGACACATTCAAAGTGAAATTGACATATCAATATGTAAACTCCAAATTCAAAAATGTTGGTATACTATTATAATGTACCTGTATTATGTACAACATTTGCGAACTACATTTTTATGACGACATTTGCCTAAATTTTCTTTATTTTACCTGTATACGTCTGTGCAATCCTAAAAAGTACTAAAACCTAATGACAAAATCAGGGGAAACAGTTTGGCGTTGTAATTTCATTGTAGTTCCATTCAAAAGTAAATTATACCAATGGATAGCTAAAGGGAAGCGCCGCCATTTTTTAAGTTATAAAAAAGCGAAGACCTAAAAAAAGAAGTACGGTCTATATAAAAAAAAACATAAATGGCGTATTTACGCAAAATTACACAGTCTCACACAGAGCCATGTCCGTGAAACAACGATACCCAATTTTTGTAGTTATTATTGTAAACTTATTGCCATACAACATGTCTTCGTATTTACATACATAATCCTCATTTACGCATTCCATTATTAAATATTGAAATAAATTGTATTTCGGATAAATCGCCAAAGTTCTACCAGCACCCGCCATGCCCAACAAGAACGGTTAATATAAGGATAACATCTGTAAAACGAGCAGATTGACATAATGGTGTTTGCAAAGTTTTGCGGAGAGAAAATTTTAGTTCTCCGCGGAACCCACTAATGCCGGTTGGCGCATGACGGCTCGATTAGTAACAGCTGTCATACCTCCGGAATATGTTATTTATAAACGACATGAAGGTAACCGTAGTAGATCCTTTATATAAATGCTATGACATGATTTTTAGGGGTTAGGTTTTAGCATTGATGCCAATTATAATTATGTATACAGGAGTTAGTAGGTAAGTGTAAGTAAGTATAATAGGTAAGTAGGGAGTGTAAGGATCATGATTTCAAACATATATTATTGTATTGATTGTACTGGCCAGTACCTATTAATAAGAAATTGGGGATAGAAAAAGAAAAATATGAAATTGGTGGTTTGAGGATGGAGGCTGATGGGCGAGAGGCATAAGAGGAATGTCGTATTAATAGAAAACTAAGGAAAATACATACTATTACATAAATGGATGTCAATAAGTATATAAGGCAACTGACAAATATAATAACATTGTGATCATGGATAAGTTGGAGTTTTATTACAGGAGGTAGCAGTTAAGTAAATTGTTAGTAACAATTAGTTTAGTAAAGTTTACACTTAAAATATGAGAACATACCTAGTGAATATTATATATTGTCATAAAACAGTTGTACTACTACAGTACTACATAAGAATGGTCTACCTATCTGACTTCATAAAGTAGGCAGGTATTTCTGATCGTTTTAAAAACTAAAATTGTACCTAATAGTATCTAAAATCGATTTAGTTAAGTAACATGAAAACTTTTCTGTTTCCTACTTATAAACGTATAAGTATTTTCAGAATGAAAGTAAGGCTTCTTCAGAATGGAATCTTTCGCCGATTTTAATTTGCGAAAAATATCTGAACATTTACTTAGATTCAGAATAGATTCCCTAGGGTAACATCGGTATTGTTCGAATTACCCTACTGTGGAAGGGTTAGATTTTCGAGCGTATGTATGTATATCCATTTCTTTGGCACGCTCTACAGATTCGGCTATAGATATTTTGAAATTACCCCCTATCTGTATTTTTAGAAATTGTGATTCTTGTTTTGATGTGAATATGTCTTATGCATACATTCTAAAAACCTAATGACAAAATCGGGGGATACAGTTTGAAACACAAAATTAAATTATACCACTAGATAGCTAAAGAATTAATTTCAATAAGCGAGAACAGTAAAAAATCTCGCGCGGTGGAGAGGGAAGCGCCACCTTTTATAGATTTATTTCGCCGTAAATACATGAAGAGGTATATTTTATTTAAAAAAAAAAACTTGATGCATAAACGTATTCACGAACAACTCAGCTGTCTCCATGACACAACTATACCAAAATTTTTACTATTAAATGACTAGTCAACATAAAAAACTCGTACAGTCAGCTCCACTCCAGTTGTAGGATATGCGATTGCGGGAAAGGGAGCGTGCACCATGCACGCGACACTTGCAGCACCTGTCACAATATTAGATCGGTGACATTAATTCGTCGCCACAACGCGCCGGCCGCGCCGCGCCGCTCACGTCCAACCACGCCAGACAAACAATCAAAAAGCCTATTCTGCACCAGAATTGTGGCTTACCAACGTTTTCATCTCCGATCTCCGGTTCCAGACTAACATCCGGTACCGACTACCGTCATTTCGTTCCGTTTGACGCGAAATTTGACCAATTATGACAATAAGCGATACAATGCAATTTCGCTGTAAACGGCTAATACAGTTATGTTCAGTAAATGATTGGTCAAATTGAAATAATCAATTTCGTTCTAATTTCACGTCGCTGGCCTCGTTTTCCCTGAAACTTCTTTCACGATTTGAGAATAAAGACCATATTATTACAATACACTGGGTACACTGGTCAAATGCTGAAAAAGTAGTTGATAGACTGAAAAAATTACACCATCGATTTCCTTCGGCGGAACAAAATATGAAATTAACTTCTAATAATGAATTATGGTTCATGACTGTGCGAATATTTACTGTGTATTTGTAAGATAAAAGGCCTGGAACTTCGACGTTCAAGGTAAGGACTATTTGTT
The DNA here is from genome assembly GCA_001278395.1 of Lerema accius. NCBI lineage: Eukaryota > Metazoa > Arthropoda > Insecta > Lepidoptera > Hesperiidae > Lerema > Lerema accius. Next base: position 285,639 of record LGAG01001195.1, on the reverse strand, counting down.
ACCTACGAAGTAAGTAAATTTAACACAACTTAGTACTTTAAATTAATGAAGGTTAAAAAAGTCATGTTGAGGTACTTTCTTTGAATTGATTAGAAACCTATCGACACAAACCGCAGATAAAAGGAAATTTCGCAACATACTAAAACGTATAACGCACAATATTAGACCTCTTTGTTATTTTCTGGGGTCGAAACTTATTCATCCCGCAAATCCGTTCATGTATGAAGCAAATCCCGCCCGGTCACCGTTGATTGCATTGTCATGTCTAGTGGCCAGTTTATTGGGAAAATATTTACAACCTTTTGCGTATGATATTAAGTGTTATGATTGAATACCGACGCCAGCAACACACCGGAACCCACGTCGTATCGGTTTGTAAAACAAGCGAGCCGACGTGATTGGAATGTTTTATTTGACCCCTGAAACATATGAGACCGGTGTGATGTATGTTTTTCTTTTTGACATAACGTAATATATCGACGACAATCGATGGTATTGTATAATTATTTAGGTAAGTAGGTATTGTGTTCTATTTTTAATTATTTTATTTCAACAATTTGTTTTCTGTTCAATTCTGAGTACGCTTTAATTACCCTATTATATAATGTGATATAGAAGGCAATGATTTAAGTGCTTCATCATCATTACTAACTACAAAAACATTACGTATTCGATACTCAGTAACTTTTCCTACAGCGATATTAAAAGCTATGTCGTCTATTCATACATCACGTATCCGCGCACGTCACGTATTTCGTCCTCAAACTTGTACAATAATGAAACTCTTCTCGTCTCGACTTGACACTCGTCTGCCACAGATGTTACCTGCCCACTACATATACTATCAATCTTAAGAAATAAATTAAAAAAAAACAACGAAAGTTGTTAACTAATAATAGGTTCATCTATATCTTAACGTCTTGTAGTTTTATTGATCTTTGATTGTAATATGTAACTGGTCTTATATAATTATTAAATAATATTTTGATAAGTTAGCCCTTTTTTTATTTAATTATAGAAAGACAGTACTTGACAACAATCCCATTTGATTGGAAGTGATGATAAAGCCTAGGAGAGAACTAGCTTTAAATCGAATTTATTTCGAGATATAGGTAGTACCTAATGTGTAACCACATGCTCGTACTATACCTACCTAAGTGGTAGGTATTATATACATTATGCCTTATTTAAAACATAAACTTTTTACATTTATAACGTCGAACCTCAACTTAATTTTTAGCCTCAATATTTATGTTTGTAAGATGTGAAAATGTTAATGTGATTTGTGAAATGGTTCGCACCCTTTTCCAGTAGGAAATTTAGCTATTGATGAATCACTAAACTAGGGATGTCAACACCGTGCCCTAATAATATACAAGGAGAAAATAAGTTCAAGCCTATCGTAAAAGAAATACTAATACTTAATTAAAATTATTTTCCCTGCACTCTTTCCTTAATTGTACTTAACACAATATAATTTTAAATGTCTCAAAAAATACTTATTTACAAATTAAAAAGAAGTAGTTGCCAATTTTATCAATTACATACCTAGTTTTATATGGACAAAACCGTTTACAATTACCTATCGAAAGGGGACTTTAATCATTGTTGCATTATAAGACGCTTCAAGTGACATACATAATAATAAACAACGTAATAAAATTCAAGTCATATTAGCGTTTTAAGCAAAACATAATCAAGTGTTTGTGAACAAAGGGATAGCAATTTTAAGTCCTGTGGACGTGTAAACCCCATTATCAGGCGGTCGGCTTAGCAGGCATTACGACGTCGAGAGCGGCCTCGATTTATGCCGACACCGATGTAATTTGCCGATTCCTATCCGATCACTTATTGACCATTGGCTCTTCTGTGGTCGGTCGAATCTAGGATGCTTCTACGACTATATTACTTACATTACGATTATGATTCGATTAATGAAAAGTAACTCGTCACCCTGTAAGCGATTAAAACTGTAACAGGAACGGACGAGTTTCAGGTTTGGCATAGTCAAAGTTTACATGGCGAAGAAGTGCAGAAAGATGTACCAAGAGTGTTATGAGTACATTATAATTTAGGAAATAATGCAAAATGCATACTACTACACTTTTGTCACTTCATTTGACATTGATATCTGCCAGCTCCAGATCCGTTCTAGTACTATCATAAGTTACATACCGCTCATCCAATAGAATAATGACCTAATTACTACCGTAAACATAATTGTTGTTTTTGTCATGGATAAAACTTTATTAACGTGAACTTATGGATGACATTAAAAAGAAAATTTTCGACTTTTTGGTAATTACGTCGTTATTCTATTGGATGAGCGATACGTTTTCTAGTACTATCAATCAAATTAATAAACCTATACGCGTCTGCATGTGCCTATGTTACGTTCTATTAATGGTTCAAATGTTAGTTTCTGGTTTCCCATTTTAGCGTTTGTATAGTCTGTGGTTCGGAGCTACGTAGCCGTGCTACGAATCCCGCTACGATAATCCCTAGATCCGCGAAAGCCGTGCATTTCACGCCTCTTTATTACATTAATTTAAATGTTTGCTCGCCGGATTGCGACTGATCCGCTCCCTCTAACGATGTAAATATCCCATTATGAGAAGCCAGATTAATATATTACATCGATGTTAATATACCACCATACTTAATATTATCGTCTAGAGAAATCTGACTGTATGATCACAGAACTTTAGCTTACAGTTTGAATTAGGTTTTTTTGAATTAGGAATTTAGGATTTAATTAATTTTTAAAAATGAAATTAAAATTAATTTCGATTTCAATTTGATTATAACAAATATAATTAATTTATTTTAGGTGTATTATGTTGTTTACTTAATTGGACAATTTTCGACGTAATGTTTTATTAGAAGCTACTAAGCTATTACCTCCCTGGTGGGAGAACTTGAGAGGATTACATCTGTCAACGCACCTGGATTTGCAACAATAAACGGCTGTAATTAGTCACACTAAGTCATCGAGATGCAAACGAAAATATTTACTGGAGGCCTACGATGTTAAGTTATGGCTCCATAATCCGATAAAGAGAGATCACTCGTTCGAAAATTGTGTTAGCGTCGCTGTAAAGCGTTCACAAGTCGCCGCTTTACGAGGGCAGGCGCCGGGGGCATGCAAACATAAAAATTCTCTATCGGGACTAATAGGAACGAAACAAATAAAAGGATACGTAAATAGAAGCGACGGATAAATTCCAGTGGGGCTCGAGTGCGCGTAAATCCGCGCGATTTGTATCTGTGACAGGGGGGTGCGGGCCTTCCGCGCCCCTACCCCGCCGGCCCGCTCCGTTGGCTTCAACGATTAATTTCATTTAATATCTCTATCTTCTAATAATATTTTCTAGGACGCGCTGGACGCGAAATCGTATCGCAAAACTTAATGAGTAATCTTTTAATTTTTGCAAGTAATAAAATAATATCATGATTCGATTGATTGATATCGAGTAGTGTGCGCAAAAATGCGTGCTATGCTAAAAGCTCACCGCAAATTTGATATCAGTGCGACGCGGCGCGGCGCGGCGGGTCACGTCTATGCAAATGATATTAAATTAGAAACGCTTAATAACAACTGTGCCCGTGGTGTTTCTGTAAAGAGGTGCAATTACACCAATCAAATTGAAATTTTGCGCACTAATTGCGTTCAACGTGGTTTATAGCCACGAGATTTAATCCTGTAGAGATCGACTGACATTTATAACACGTTCGAGGGCGGAAAGTGCTCGAATTCATTAAATGTTTCCAGCGTGTAATTGAGCAATTTGAATTAAACTTAATAACTTAAATTAAACAAAATAGTTGAATTTATCTTATACATTTTTAAATATAGAAACAATTATTCATGGTTCAAGATTTATAGATTAATTGACTGTTACAGACATTTGCTTTGTGTATTTTTTACAATTCTTAGGTACTTGTCTACAGATGCAATACAACTCTTATAATCGACTTACCTTGACTTACGTACGCGTTGATTTACCAAGACCAGGTTTAGTAGACGCGGTATTAAATGTCATTCCCGTCGGCCGAGAATACCTTACGTATTTCATGTAAACGACGTACATGTTTAATTATTATACTTTGCCTAGCATTCTACATTACGTGCGGCTATAAATCATAGTTCTCATCGGGGGTGTCAATACCGCGGCGTTAAGCCGAGTCGGGCGCACCTGCGACCGCACTGCCACGGATTTAGGTGCGACTTAGCACCCTCACGCCGCGACACGACCCCGATACACGTTAAATTATAAACGCAATGATAATTTCTTCCCATTTTTTACTTGTAATTGATTTGGAGCGCTCGCCGATTAAAAAGGAATGAAATTCTGCCGTAATTACAAAATTTTTAACATCTGTTGTTGTATAGGTTTAATACTATACTATAATCAAGCTTTTGTTTCTCCGACTGGTGACGTCAGACCCATCAAACTTTCTATAATAATAATGCGGGATGAAAACGTCATCATCATCATAACTGTCCCACTGCTGGGCTCGGGTCTCCTCTCACAATGTGTGGGGTAAAAAACGTATGAGTGAAAGGGGTAAAAACGTATGAGTAGGTAAAGTAGCCCTGGAAAGAAGAAATATGAGTGAATGATTACCGTCAAACCAGTGTTGGCCAATTCCGAAGTCACATCATATGAATTTTGTTTATCCATTGCTTTACTGATCCAGCTTGAACAGCAGTCGTCGTTTTGACCTGAAGGTAAGGGGGATTAAGTTATATTGTAGTTCTAGTAGCCTCAAGCATTAATACGTCTTAGCCACTATAATGTTCCAATGGCATCAATTACATTCAATAGTGCGATTCGGTTTCACGCTGCTCGATGAATACACCTGTGACCACATCATAACAAAATTAGGGTTACATAGCTTTCAATTTAGACGACCAATTTACTAAGGCAGTCCTAACTATGCTTTGCAAATGATAACGTGTAAAATCCCCGTCTAATTTTTCTAACAAAATGTCGTTACCTATATCAAATAGTACAAAGTTTTTCAATCTGAAATTCAAAGCCGCAAACGTTCAAAATTTATTAATAAAACAAAGTCCTGGCAGACGATCCTGCGGGCAATTTAAAAGCCAAATAAGCGTCATATCACCGCATTTTTCTTAAAGGAGTCTCAAGGCAAACTACGTTAAAATGATTTAACTCCCCTAGATAGCGTTAGACGCTCTGTTATTGAGCTCGCTGGCCCCGAGCCGTCGGCTAATAAACGCTTATCAACGCCCTCATTATCACACCCTTAACATCGCTTTAATGTCTTGCTCTTGAACAAAACATATTTAATCACTTTTTTCTCTCGCCAGGAGAACTTTTTAAATTTCATAAATTCCCGGGGAGCGGAAACTCTGAAAGGAGGTATTGTCATTAAAGTGGCCGGATAACGTCTTCTTTTTAGCCTTACGAATTGCGAAGTATCTTGAAAACATTTCTAGGGCTTTTATGTTAGGGTAGCTGCGCTTTTAGTGAATGTTAATATTGGTATGCTTCCTGAATTGAAAAATGTCGAGCGCACATAATAATATCAATTATCAGGAGGTAGTTAAGGGCTCAAATAGTTTAGTCGTAAGCTCGTAAGGTTAAAACAGTTTGCATAGTCATGCAAAAATATAAGATAGCAATTGTCCTGACTGCGTGTAAGTTCGGCGCCACCCTGGCCGCTATCACCTTCGCCCTGATCTTTTAAGCCCGATTTTACGGCTGCTTCTCGACACTAAATTATAATATAACACATCGTAAATTTCGCAAACTATCCTTTGTTGACGTGCAGATTTAGGGATCTTCATACTTTCGACTAATAAAGTAACGAAACTCGATATATAATACACTGCATAGTTTATAACTTCATTATACCGATGCAAGCTTCTTCGTATATTAGTTGCCATGTCATCAATAAGTTAGTTTGTTCTAATATTTACTCATTACTAAAAAATTATGAAGTAGGTACAACCTACCAAAGTAAAGAACCGTAATAATAGATGGATAAATTAAAACATCCTCACAAAATAAATTGAGAACGAAACGAAAAAAACACTGCCTTTTTATACTGAGCAACATCACAAACATCACAGGGAGATAGAAGCATAATAAGTAGAGCCTCAGGTGCAGCCGTGTGTTTAGCCTAGGATTTTGTCGAGTGTTCTTTTAAACGAATCTCCCCTCTATGTTTAAACTCGAAATTAAGAGCCAGCATACAGTATCATAACTACAGGGAAAAAAAAGGGTGTCGACGGCAAAATATCTTCTTGTTACTCGTAATATTCGAAGCAACGGCGAAAGAACGGAATTGAATATTAAATGAAATAATTTATGCCATATTTATCATTTTGCAAATGAACAAGCTCACCTTAATGAAAACGGTGAATCAAATTTTCTTTTATTCTAAATTCGTCTGCAAATTTTTGAACATCTCATTTTTATAAAAAAAATTAAATAAATATTTCGACTTTCACTTTTTTTACAACTTGTTTTATAATCTTGAATATGAGACGCTGCGGCGCTGTACAGTTGACCTTGAAAAAAAAATTAAAAATCGACTAAATTTTTTTAAGGTATCCAGTTCATCTGAAATTAAAAATATTTAAGCTATACATATTCGAAATAATTTACATACAAAGCTATATAATATAACTATTCCATTGGGTGCACAATATAATTTTGCAAGGCTGCCAGCACATTAGTGGGCTAGCCTGCCGTAAATCACACGGGATCACGCGCTAGCTATCAGTGACACGGACCCATGTCAAATGCATCCAATGACACGTCACCGCAAATGAATCGCCCTTTACATAACTATTTGGGAACTTGGAAGTTGTAACCCGCAGGGAGTTAAAAAAACAAAACACTCGAAATTCGTAGCAGTCGTGTTACATAAATGCTACGAGTAATTGCTACGCTAATGCTACGAGAAAAAGTAGAGGAATTGTATAAAAGTAAAAAAATATTACCTATACTTATTTATGTTTAAATGCATAATTATGATAAGTGTAAATGTGTAATGTATTGTTGTGTGTATTGAATAATATATAGCGTTAATTAATTAATTTTAAAATTTGAAGTTTTGACATCCCCAATAATTAATAAGGTTAATAATGTATTTTTAATAACGAACATAATAATGCGTAACATTTTGTTCAATAAAGTAGCGATGTCTAAAAATTAAGTTTTAAATTGCCGAGGCGACGGTAAAATTTCATCCCCGCATTTTCCGCAGCCTTCGTTCAATTCCAGAAACTTGTACGATTAAAAGCTTTTGACGACATTTAAAACATTAACCAATAGTGGTCTGAGGTTGGGACCTCAAAGAGGTGGCTATTTATTACTTGAAAGAGATGGCGTTATCACATTCTTCAATCATGCTATCAATGTTTATTTAATTACGTATTAGTAACTTGTAAATTAGACAAAAAACTCTTATCTTACTGACAAAGTAAAAAGTAATTTCATAATAGGTAAGTAATTGTAACAAGGTCGATTAACACATATCAATAAAAAAATAACGAACTAGTTTTGATGTGTTACTTAAATTCCCTCCCTACTAAAACATGGTTCAAAATTAAAGCTACCTACCTGTCTAATGAAACGTTTAATTATTGTCACGAATTTTAAATACACACTAAGTGAAATTAGATTGAGAAATGGAATAAAACATCGGGCAGGTACTCGCGGGCGGAGAGGGATCTTCGTTAAGGTTTAATTAAATCGTCCTTGGTGGCCTCTCGCGTTTTAATTCCACCGTTATTAACGTTGTTAAAAACTGAGCACCCGGAATAAAAGTGGCGTGGATGCGCTGTTACGATACTTTACGCACAAGATTGTTTTTAGTTTCAGCAAGGTTGATATCACCTATTTACTAAATTATTAATATTGTCATGTCGAAAATGGGCTTAAGGGAAATTTGATGTTGTACCAAATGAAAGCTTCTAGGCAACAGCACGTTGCTTTCTAACAATTATATTGTTTCGGCAGTGTAAAGGCAACATAATTAAATTAGTAGTAACTATAATAAAGGTTATTATTTATGTAGATTCCTAGCAACATGGTAATAGTTCTTTACAATTATATTAGTACTTATGTATGTGATAATACTATTTTCACAACTGTTTCTAATTTTTGAAAAACACTCTGAATGATGTAATACGTTTGACTTTAATATTATTATTAACAAATTATGACTATTCCACGTATTTGTGTACAGGCCTAGTGGCCGCTACGTTTCCGCAGAGAAATGCCCGCGATAAGACGCCGCTTACCTTCCCCTCCGCCCTACTTCCTCTCAATCCCACCAAACTGTTTGGATTTTAATATCAGACTTAAGTGTTGTTCTAAAGACGTCCCCGCCTAAGTACTAATTTGTCCAAACTTGAAACAACTGAGCCATTTTTACCGTCTTTAGGGCGTTTCATTAATCCGTATTATCTCGCAAAATGTCTTTCAAAATGTTTCAATTGCCAGCTTTAGTTCGATGAAAGATTTGTAATGCAATTATTTTATCATTGTTTGTAATTTTTTTTAAGTAAGTACCTAGAGGTAGAAACTATTTAAAAACCAGTGGTTTTATTTTCTTATCGGTGTATATTAATGGCCTATTTTATTTAAATTTGCCGCGATAAAAAAACAAGTTCGAATCTCATTTCTTAGTCGAATTTTAAATTTGTGATAAAAACTGCACGTAACCAAACTACTTGCTTTATTATAACCTGCCTATAATCTGGAATGAGAATACTTACATGTAAATATAAAATCACAATACATACCTACCTCTCTCGCTTGTGTTTTCTTTCATCTGTATACCTGTTGGCGCCAATATTTATATTTTTGGTATATTAAAAGACCATCAGAATCAGAACCTTATGCCTGCTACACATTATTGGCCATGATGGGCGATTATACGCGAGCACGATAATGTGGAAGGGCTAATCGCCTGTAGTCGCCCATCATCGTCCGTAATCGTCATCGTGATCGCCGCGATCGGTGATTTAGCGGTTTTTTGGGCACGCATCAAAGGGAATCGGTTGTAGTTGTGTTGCGCGCACACATTATCGCCGATTAGTATCACCAATTAATGTGTATAGGTAGTTATTTTTGCTTTGTTTTATTACGATGAATGCTCAAACTACACCATCTTGTCTTCGAATAATTTTTTATGACCTTTAATTCAACAACGTTGATAAAATTGAAATTAAATGAACAGTAGCTGCAACAAATTCCACGTCCATTTGAGAAGGCTGCCGCTCAATAAATGATCACGGACGATAATGTGGATGCTTGTACAATGATCGTCGCCGATCACAGACCATCAACGATTGTCCATCATGGCCGATAATGTGTAGCAGGCATTAGAGTAATACTATTGTATATTATTACTCTATGATCAGAACCCTTTAATAAAAAAAAAGAAATCCCAAGTGTTTCTTACCCATCTTCAAGTTTATCAAGAATACCGTTGAAAAGATTTAAAAATTCAAGATTCTAATTGTATTAAGCCTTGGCTTAAAGGACTCGTGTCCAAGCCATAAACTTTATTAAAAAAAAAACAATATAATTATTTATATTTTATGTCTGTGATAAAAAAACACCCCTGATGATCTTTTCTGAGAAGATAAGTGTAGGCTTACCACCATATTTATAACTTTTATATCAACGTATACTCTATGGCATGATTACAGATTATTTACTCTGTCGCTGTAAGACTTTTTAACGTCAAAATAACGTCAATCAATCAAAATGCGTGTTTTGATTTTGTCAATTTGGCATAATTTGTCATGTTGTTTGTCATTAGTGTCAACTGTGTCAAAAGTGCTGCCAAGTTGCCAACTGCCTACTAGACAGTACCACCTAATTTTTTGATGGTGGTTGACTGAAACCTGATGTAACCTATACCTAACTTAACACTAACAAACAGTGCATTACATTCAGTGATTATTTAGCGGCATGTCTATGCATGATGCATAATATTAGAATAATCGTGTTTATCAAGCCTGGATATGCTATCAACCGTGATATATGGAAAACTAGTTGCCAAAGTCTTTTTGCAATTCTTTTTTATGTTTAACTTAGTGACGCACGAGCGATGGGTTCTGGAGTTTAATTGAATAACGCAGTTACATATATAGTTTAACTTACATAAAAAAACAATGGCGGGATCTACTCTCCCGGAAAGAGTAGCGCAAATTTACTATACTTATGGGTTATTCTGCTCATCGTACCCTGTGACAGTAATCTCAGTGGCACTCTCTATCATATTACTGTGCTGGTAAGTATTTCATCATTTGTTTGTATTGGTTTTCTAGAAACCGTATTTTATTTTATAACAATAACTGCAAATGTATTCTATAAATGTATAGATTTAATTGGATGTTGAAGTTGTTTACAATCTATACACCTGTCTTGTAGTGATTCAGTATTTTATCTATTTAAATCTAGATTATATTCATAGACATTGTGTAATATCTTGTTCTATTTTACAGCTATCCCCTTTTAAATGTACCTCTGCCTGGAAATATACCAACATTAGTAAATGTGCCACTTCAATTCAATAACCAATACCAAAGTACATCTGAATGTGGCACAAAAAACTGTTTGCATTCAGGTGAGTCATAGAACAATGAATGAGAAAAATAGTAACTTGTTTTATGGAGTTTATAATGAATGACTCGATGAAAAAAAAAATATTTTAGTGTTATAATCTCTGGGAAAAACTCAAATTTCATCTTGATATAAGGCATTAAATCATATTCATGTATGAGCATACACTTTGGCATTTTAAAGCAGTGGACTGCACTATTGGTCACTCTCCAATACCCAGAAGTTCCTAGGCTTATATTACTGTAGGTATTAATTATTGTAAAACAGATGGGTACCTACTAGGCTTCTATATCTTTTTCAGATTCTCCATTACAATTGGAATTACTTCACAATGAGACCCAAAAGCTTCCCTATGTGTGGGTGAAAGACAAACCTCTGCTTTATGTACATCAAATAATAATGAAAATAGGTTTGTATTTATATTGCTTATAGTTTTTGTCTATAACTAATTCTGATAATACTTGGTCATTGCAATTGAGTATAGTTTAAATTAGTTTTAAACTTTCTTTCTTAGTACAATTTGGCAGCAATTTCTTGGTTAGTTACGTAATTGAAAACTTAATTGGTGGTTAACTCATTTTGTTTTTAGGTGTATCGCCATGGAATAATAACCTAAAAATGTGGGATGCTTTTAGAGCTCCGCTTCAAGAAGCATTTCGTTTGCTGGAAACTGTTAGGAACCATGAAGATTCTGAAAGGTTGGTATTTATTTCTGATAGAAAATACATTAATGTACAATATCTACCATGAATGTATTTATGAGGATGCAAAAGTTAGTAAATGTGTAGGTAGTTAATTTCAATGAATTAGTTCCCGTTCTAATGAAACTTATACACACATTGTGCATTATTGCATGTTGATAATAATTAATTGCATTTATAATTAGTGCTGCATTAATCGTGGAAAATCAAATTATTTTCAGGATTATTTCTTGTTCCTTTTTGCAATTTTGTTACTCCATTTTTTTCGTTTACTATCATTTCATCAAATCAGTTATAAAAGTTAAAATAAGTTAGTCAATACCAATGCTTAGGGGTGTATTATATGTATAAAAATGCTTTTTTGATT
>LGAG01001195.1:215856-233795 GCA_001278395.1 Lerema accius | reverse complement strand
TATGCAGATGAGATAAATTAAAGAACAACATTTTAATATTTGGCATCGTTCAAATGTTACGTAAGCAAAATTACAAAAAAAAAATTCTCCTGATCCCCTTTGTCAGAAAAAGTTAACAAAGCTCTTACCCCAACTGCTTACGTAAAAAAATGTATATGCATCTATCTTTAAATGTATTTTTAACTGACTTCAAAGAAAAGGAGGGGGTTATCAATTTGACCGTACCTATTTCTTTTTTATTATATTACCTCAGAACGATTTACTAAGTGAACCGATTTTGATAATTCTTTTTTGTTTGAAAGCTGATACATTCCCATTGTTCCTGTTTTAATTTTATCAAAATCGCTTTGGTAGATTTCCAGATATTGACCAAAATGTCGTGTTTTTAGGGCTGTCGAACGGCCCTGTTGATGTGTCATAATCACGGAATAGCCACGGAATAATTTGGGTTTATCATAAAGAAATATTTTTTAACCGTTTTAGTTTACTTTTGAAGCCGGTTTCTTTTTGTTAAGAATAATTAATTGGTATTGATTTGGTTTGCCATATGTATAAAAAAGTAAATAAGTAACTACTGTTGGCCCTAATCTCCATTTGAGCTCCCATTTCATCAAAAATAAGCAAATGAAAGACCTTCGCCCCCTATAGTGCTTACGTAATTTGAACGGCCCCATAGACTCTTAATAGATTTACACTAGGCTAAGTATTGTTAAGGATATTTTTTGCAGCTTTGAGTTGAGGGTAATTTCTCTGCCTCCCTGTTAACGACGCTCATGAAAAATAATTTACAATTTTAGATTCTCTAGATGCAGTGAAAACAAAAGCATGTTACTTAATAGGTTTGAAAGATTGTTTCAAATAATTGTAATCTTTTTACAAAACTACAAGGTATTCTAAGCCTTTTAGACTTTTACTTCCTACACAAATATCGGGTATATATCTAATCCAGTACCATAATTTCCTTTGACCTAGTCCGTATACAAAATTTATACCCCCGTTTTAAAGGGTCTCCTATCGTGCGTGTACATTCGATTGCAGCAACAATCACAAATTCTTAAAGCTTCTATCACATCCTCGAACATTTTTACAAAAATAAGACAAATGTAAGTAATAGGATTGTTTGTTTTATAAAAATAGTATAATTTTAGTGCTACGTACTACTTAACTACGCTGTACCGAGGTAGGTACTTGAAGAACCGCAGAATTAGAGGTTGATAGTTAGTGAAAGCAAGATGTAGTAAGGTAAGGTGGGGTAAGACTAACACACGGGGCAAGACTAACACTGTCTATTAGTGTCTATTATCTCGATACGTATAGCTTAAATACGAAATTCTTCCAGTCTGTAAGATAGAACAAACGTAAATGTTCTCGGCTAAAACACACACATGTCGTTTCTTCAAGTGCATATCGAGATAATAGACAGTGTTAGTCTTGCCCCGTGTTTTAGTCTTACCCCACCTTACCTTATCTATAGAAATTAGGTATCAACTTTATGAATTTCTTTCTTCAATCTAATCAAAGGAAAAATAGCAAAACTATTAGAAAGAAAGAAAATTATTCGAGAGGTAGAAAAACTATAAAAAGATAACTATATATTACATAATAACAAATTGTTAATAATTCCTCAAAACGTACCGTAATAAAAGTTATACGTATGCAAGGTACCTACCGTGGAATAGAACCTCCTTTGAAATGATAAACACGCAAATTATGCCAGAGTTACAATTTCTACACAACTTTACATTACCTTACTTTGAGACTTCTTACATAAATAAGTAATTTATCAAAATTCATTTTTTAAGAGAATTGTCTTTTATATAGATTAGAAAATAAGTAGAAAACCTTTGATCCATTAAACATCTTAAAAATTGTAAGAAAAATAAGTAGAAGCCATCTCACAGTTACGTAATTCGGCGGCCCTTGCAACAATTTTACTACTTTGTTCTACAAACGCTGTATTCGTAAGCACTGTAAAGCTACACCAAACATTATAAAAACATGTTCATGAACTTGCATCTTAAAATTGCATCTAAGAATGCAATAAATGTCTTTACAGCGGCATCAGGTAACAGCAGCATAAGTTAAGGGGTTCCGGACTCGGGGTCCCCGGGAGGCCGCGGATTTGATCCGGGCAGGAGGCCTCCTGTCACACTTCCGGAGGCCTCACACGTTCCTCGCTCTTATGACGCTCCTTGCCGTCCTTCTTTTTGCGTCTGTTACAAGAAAAATATAAGACTTAGACTTCCCGTAGATCAAGACAGTGCTTCAATAAAACGGTATCCGCAGCTTGAAGCAACTTTATTTTTGTTTATTTTTAAATTTCATTTCGTGTTATTCATGTTATTTTAAATTTTTACGTTCGTTAAGTGAGCTATTAGTTCTGATGACGAAATAAATGATTTGAATTTGTACAATGAATCTATTGCTTCAAGGTGCTCGAATATACATAATATGTATAGGTATGACATGGTTTGTAAGCCTGTGATGTTGACTGCACAATGTGTATCGAGTTGCAAAACTAATAAACGCTAAATGCTAACACACTCATACCCCCGCAGTAGGATTCCCTGTGTCGCGGGTGGCATGTACGAGTACGACACAAATAACACATCACTAACACCCATGACCCGAGAACAAACATTTATCTGTCATATAAATATCTGCCCCGGCCGGGAATCGACTCCGGGACCCCTCGCTTCACAGGTAGGGTCACTACGAAGTAGGCTACGGGGTCGTCACTATGTATTGAGAGCCTTTGCATTTGATCCTGTTTGAAGAAGCGTTTAAAGCGCGTTCCACTTGCATTTGTATCGCTTCGTACAAATTGCTACCATTTGCCAAAATGCATTCAGAAAACGTCGTTTATTCGACATATTCCCGAAGCAATCGATTAGTAATTAGTGAAGTTTGTATTGTATGAACTATGAAAATCTATGCACAATATAGTGGTGTTTCAATTAAGACTAAAGGTTATTAAGATCATTCAAAATCAAATTAAATTAAGATCGAAAATGCCGTAATCCTCTTTTTTTGTAACAGTTGTTAATCGAGGAGCAAACTTGAAATCTACAATGATACGAAATATGTAAGTTGTATAATAAAACCACTTAGTTGCAGTGAAAATCATTCTCTGTAAATAAAGGTGCAGGTTACCTAAACAGTATTGTTAGTTATTATAGTTATTTAACTAGTTGTCGTTAGTTATGAGTTGGTTGTTGTTAGTGAGAGCAATTTTGTTGTGAATGATTATGTACATTATGAGTTTGTAAGCGTACCTATGTCTAGTGACTAGTGCTTTGTAGATTTTAACACTTCCCAAAAGATGTCATACCATTTAAATAAAGTGCTACATCTAAAATGTCTTACGTCTTGCTTACAAACCAAAAAATATATAGACAGTCTTCAGAACAAAAAAACGCGTATATATAACAAATCAAAAGTTTCGCGGTACACTGCTCGGTAGACCGTGTTCGGTGACGTATGTCAAATTGTAATAAAAAAGAAAAAAAATTGACCTCACTTTTTTGTTCTGAAGTCTAAGTCTATATACTTTTTGGTCTCAGTTCTTGCGCTACATTTTGCTGTTGAATATTTACAGTGTGAAAACACATTCCTACGAACACTTAATTAAATTTCCTTGCCTCACAATACTAAACAGTCTTGTTTTTTTAAAGCGTCATCCATCCCACGCGCCGTGCCAACCAGATGAGGAGAAGAAGGAGCTAATAAACAATTTTACAAACTAGTTTTAATGAAAACTAAAACAAAAAACCCGACTTCTGAAAACTGGGGAAGAATTTCAAAAAAAAAGTCACAATCGAGACAAATCTAATGACACCCTGTATGTTGAAATCCGTGAAGCCGCTTAGGCTCTAGAGCTTGCCAAAAATGGGCATACATACTCACATACATACACTCTAAAAACATAACTTCTTGCACAGTTGTATAAATATATAAAAAGTACGTAATCTTAATTAAAATTAACCTTTTTGCAGCTTTATGATAACGATGATAACCGAATTATTGAATTGCTTAAGTCTCAAATAATGTAAAATATTACCGCAGTTTAGATTTTTTGTCCTTTTCCTTTGCAGCTTCTTTTTCTTTCTCCTTTTCTTTGTCTTTGTCTAGTTTGTCTGTGCTCGATCCCGGCGTGAGGTACTTCGCCACGAATCCTGGTTTCTCCGTCTAAAATAACGATTTGGGTAACAGATATTATAGTTTTAACTAGCTTTTAAATCCCAAGCTTGTTAAAGATTTCCTTACATATTATTTTTTTTATACAGGGAGAAAGCTAGGAACAAGAAACCCGCGAAACAAAAACCAATATTACAACAAAAATAATTCTACATTTTTATCACAGTCTGCTCAGAGCAGTTTATACTATAGTAGAGCCCCACTCCCACATTCCAGCGAGAGTTCCGATATACCTATAAGTGTGAACGAGAGATATGATAAAATGATTGATGACGTAGTCGCACGTTTGTAATAGCCCAGCTATAGGCGCGCACTAGACATCCAGGCTGAGGTTACCATATGAACAGTTACAGACATACAATGTAAGCAACCTAGCCTAGATAGCTAAATTCGGTGCCGATGCACCCTTCCGCAGGTAACACGATTATCCCCCTGTCTCCATCCCCCCTGTCTCCATCCATCCTAACGAGTGATTACGAGTGGTTACCATCCACAAATCAATTATCTTTTTTTGTATGGGAGCCGGCGCACATAAACAGCCACGAATCCTTCCTTACACATTTTAGCTGCCGCATTGTCGTAGCCTGGCTGCCTACTGCCTAGGGTTAATTGTAAGTTTATCCGTGAAAGCGTGACAGGCTGTCAAGTACACATACTTTCTCATATCTAGTTATTTGGAGTAGGTCATTGAAAGAAATTGGTAGGTATTCCAATTTATTACCTTGATAGTGCTGGGTGTTGGGGCCGACGCCCCTGCCGGCTCGATCTGGTCCAGAGCGCCCTGACTAGCCACGTGGCCCATCTTAGTCAGTGTCGGCTTACTGAATGAGTACGAGAACGCTAGTCCCCGTTTCAATGAAGCCCTGTAAATTGTATAGAACCAATGGTTATCTAGTAATGGCATTGCAGTTGCACCAACTCATTATAACGCCCTTATGAATTAATTGAACTTTCTTTAGAAGTGTTTGCACAACTTAATTTTACTTTATACTAGAGGAAAAATATACGCGATATTTGCCATTCCCCTCTTTTTCCCAAAATGAGATTCGGTGAGATTCGGTGAGATTCGATGAGTTTCGGTGAGATTTGATTCGACACCTTCCCCTATTGAAACCAGTACGTATTAAATGTATGCCTTACCTGCCAGGGCTGGTAGGTGGATAACTAGACCCTCGGGTATCAGGAGTAAGGTACTGGTTGTGGACTGCTAGCCGACTCCTTAAATGATCTCGGTGAGCCATGTACAGCTTCTGAGATGCAGACATCGGGCTTGGACTACGGCGGCTGTACACAATCAATAAAATATATTACATTTGATTAGGTACTAGTTTGATCAAAGTATAGTCTAGTATTTAAAAAATATAAGGCAAGATATGTGGTGCAAAATATATGGCGCAGGCTGATTAAAATTCTAAATTATTGTGGTTCCTATGTTCCTATATTCCTGTGGCGGCAAGCGGGGCGGAAGGGTCAATAAGACAACTTACAAACCTTATTATTAATAATTTCAGGAACATGCATATAGTTTTTATTAGCAAAAATGTGTTTATGGATAAGAATTTAAAAGGTACGTAATTATAAAAAATATTAGTCGCACTACTGCTACATCTTGTTGAAATCATAATGAGAAAACCTTGGAGAACATAAGGTAGGCCTTGCAATTGTCATGTTGGTGACAATTATTTATCTACAGTGTAAGAAATTAAAGTTAATAGCCGAAAATGTGTGGAGTACTGTGTAGTATACCCCACACATTATACTTCTCACCGTTGCGGGCCTTCCTCGTACGTTCGGCTGATAGTAACAGACGAAACAAATCCGTTATTATTATTTAAGGAAACTAAATATAATTCCAAAGTAGGTACTAGTTTATACCTATCATGAATTTATTTCTTATCCTGAAAATCTATAGCTACATTGTAGAAATTAACACATCTAAATTGTAAGGCGATAATAACATAGTCATAATTCCGGATTATTGAGAAAAATCATAGATTTTCCCCGGACCTTTATAAACTGTCCGATGTGATTAAAATGCTATTACACACTTTAGGAAGTTTGGAAAAAGTTATGAGTAATACCCCTCTCACTGTGAGTGGAGACCCGAGCCCAGCAGTGGAACAGTTATGGGTTGCAATGATGATGATGATGAATGATTAATGTAGGCTACATTACCTTTGAGCTTTGGCAGGCGTGATCGGTACGAAGGACAGATCAGGTAGGCTGTGTACGAGGGCCATCACCGTCGGTTGCACTTTCAGCGTATTACTTCGATGCGAGTAGCCACTGGGCCCGGGCTGCACAGACATAAAATACAATGCTAATACGTATCACTTCACACCGTGTAAGTACGCAGATGTTTTAATTTTAATACTATTTTGATTTTATATCAACGTAACTCATTATCAGCTCAAATACATAATTTATTATATTATAGTCCTTTACTGCGTGCTTACACGTAAGACAATAGTACGAGTAACATATTTTTAAAATAGCTATTTACAAATTCGCTTCGCGAATTTTAGACGTCCGTTTTCATATTTTTTAAAATTAACCCTCATGTTAATATTATTGTTAAAGTAAGCATAGTGTTAGATAGCTAATTTCAAGACTAGACAATGTACACACTAGGTTTTAAATCAATAATTATCTACCTAAGCCTAAGCATATATTAGACAACTAAATTACTTATTTTGCTGTACATCGTTACAGTGCGCACACGCAGATATCATTACAAAGCTTATGTAATATATTTTACAAAATATTATTACATATTGACACTTAATTAGTGTTTATAAAAAACCGTTGTCATGAATACAAATCAGTGCTTACACTTAAATAAATTCTTATGAGAAATAATCAGGTTGCCATTGAGATGCGCTTTGTTTCTCAATCTCCAGCCCCTACAATACTATCCCTTATAGCAGTATTATATTATTATAATTTCAGGTGCTATTTTCCAGTAAAAAATATGTACGAAATAGTATTGCAAGGCATTAATAGGTTCAAGTAATATGTACTGCTGTAAGAAAAGGCAATTTTTTTGAAGTTCTGTTCAAAATAATAAAGAGAGAAAAGTGCTTTTTCTGTCTACCCTGTACGAAGGTAGTTTATTTCGCACCTCGTGACGTCATGTAGCGTTTACGGTCACGTCACTGAATGCTTAAAGTGGAAAAAAATATTTTATGATTTTTTTATCATAGTTAGATTTCTTTTTAATTATCTCTGTAATATAATAATAGATTACAAAGCCGGATGTATCCAATGTGTTGTTAGTGAAACAAGCCAATTGTCAGGGTGTAAGCAACTATCGTGCCAATAGGAAATGTTAGCTTTACATAGTTTCATAAAAAACATTGTTATGACGTCAATGTTATATTCTGAAGTTCAATCCTTTATTTTGATAAAACGTTGGTAAACATTCAGACGCTACAAGAATCCACTTAGGTCGTTGTTACTTTGTCACAAGTTGTTTGCAAAGAGCGTCCGACATAAGGGAATTTGACTCAATGCACACATTCGCTGTTTAATTTAATTCTAGGTAGTGCATTAAGATTTGACTATAACTATTGTTACTGAAATTGCATATTTATTACAATTTATACCTTATAGACGAATAATTATACATTGTAGAGTCTACGTGGTTGAGTTAGGTACCTGGCCGCAGGTTTACCTATAACACGTATAACCGACTATAACTTTATACAATTTGTCAATAACATTATTTACATACTTCCATATGCATAGCTTAAAATATTTAAGTAAACGCTTATGACATACGGTTACATCGTGAGTTACCTACTTAAAACAGAAGCAAGAGCTTGAAAATTATTACCTAAATTATGTAAGCAATTAGTAATAAGTAGTATTATTAGCAGTCCTGTCATAGGTCAACAAATAAATTATAGATTTGTATACGTTACAGAAATAGGTATCACAGGTAGCTATATTATAATGTATACAAATACATAGATACTCGTACACAATCTGATATCTTAAAAGTTATTACACACACCACCTAGATATATTAATAGTTGAAATATATCATTCATTAATTCATTGCACCTGTCCTATATTTAATATCATAGCTAAAAACAAATCAATTATTTTTTGAATATTAACTAAGTTTTAAATTTTTTCAGAAGATATTCACATTAGTTATAATCCTGGTCCGTTAAGATGTCTTTAGTACAACAAAGATAAAAAAAACTCAATAAATGAAATTATATGTCTACCTGTAGAATAGACCACGAAACACGTTCTTACAATTCCGATATTATAAAAATAATCGTAAACCTGTAATGACCATAATTATAATATATACTAATCATTTATTTCCGGTCCTATTCTTTGTCCCCTTTTTAATACAACGATTACGGTTATCGATACCAAATCCAACTTGCATCGAATTTTCAAAAATATCTAATGTACAGTTATGACCCCATTATGTTTTAGTTGTTTAGTGACAGCAATCCTATTTAGTGAGTATAGATAGATATGATATATACTGATTGGTGATAACTGATTACGCAGGGCAAGTATAAGCATGTAACCAAATTGTAGTTTATGTTTCTACAAAGAGGTTTTAACGCAAATGACACGCATATTTTGTACACAACTATATCTAAAGCGAATAGCAGCTAGCATTATAAACACTGCATGTGAACCTAACACAATATACAAGTGTTATCATACATTCTATACATATAAAGCAGTGCAAACTGTGGAGCCCCATACAGGCCGATTGGAAACAGGTAGGTTCATATTTAGTTACATGTAAATAAATGTGTGGTATGAAAATCGAATTAATGTTTTTTTTTTACTTTTTAAAACCGTCTCAACCTGTATAAGGCCTAAGGCATTGAATAAGATCACCAGTTGATGTACTTCCTTCGCGCAGAATTCTGTTGTTCTGTTGTTGAAATTTCAAAGTATTATAATTACCGTAGGATTGTTGGTTGAACTAAATTCCGATTCAATTTCACCTTCTTTCATTACTTTTACTGTGACTAAAGATAAACCTGAAATGAAAAAAGTTAAAGATGATTTCAAAGGAATCGTTAATAGAACGAAGATTTATAAAATTGCTGTCATACCTAGTTTTGTATATAAATTAATTAACATGTTATTTTATTTTATAATTTTATAATTGAACAATATTATGGACCTTGATCTTAAGAAACATTTGTGGTGTAATAAAGATGATGCACTATAATGAAGAGAGCAAAAATTAAAAGGATTACCATCATCCTCATTTATAGTGGGTTGAGTATTCTCTACCGAGCTCCCAGCTCTATGAATCTGTCTGCTAACGGGTTGGTACTCGTCATGAGATGCTGCACTGTATAATAAAACATACATTTATTAAGCAAGTTTAAGTTATTAAAAAATAACTAAATTGTTACTAAATATTTTAGCGACAAGGGTATCATGCAATATCAAGTTTTAGAATGTTAGCGAAAATCAAAAAGCAACTTCTACTTATAAGCTTAAGTTTCATTAATAAAATAGAGGATTAATTAATAATAATAAAAATAACAGACAACAACGCATCATTACGATTCATCCGAAGGCTCAGTGAAAGTCTCATGTATTTCGAAGACAACGAAGACATAAAACACATTTAGGTATTCGTCATCATTCCGTCAATCATCGTCGTTTGCGTTGAACATGTCCCATTGACAAATTATTACGATAATACTAACGTATTAGTTCGTAGCAGTCTTTGATTTCAGAGATATAAACACTAATGATCAGTCTTTATTTTTAGATCGGGACATGAAAGTTTTGATGATTACAATTAAAAACATATTTGGTTATGTAAATCTGCATACCAAGATTCGTTCTGCATACAAATTCTACTAAACCAATCTTCTTTTCTTTGACCACTAAGATATTGAATACTTGCTTTTGCATTCAACTGAAGTCGACATGATTCTCTGTGTTAGTTCAATAGTCGTCTTTTATTTATATTTTGTAGGAACATTCTACCATCAATTTTTAGATTTGCTTTCTATGAATCTTTGAAATTGTACAAGATACAGTTTTTACTTTCCTCGTATATTTCTACAGCATTATTTACATTTTAGTCTTCATCCTCAAATATTCGACTTGTTAAGATTTTCTGAAGTTTCATTAAGGTTCCTTCCGTTAAAGTACTTGGTTGATAACCTTTGAGTACCTAGTTCCAAGCATAGTTATCTACTTATTTGATTTCAACGCAACGTTAGGATAAGTTTATAAGCATCGTAGATCTTTTGATTTTGTAATTCAGTACCGTAACACTTTAATTTGTATTATCTAATGTTACCTGATAGATTTTTGGAAACTGGACATTCTTGAATTCCTTGAGCTACACGCAGTGGAGTGCCGTTTCCACCTATTTTGCAGAACATCAATTCCTGGTACTCTTCTGCCCGTTGGAGTACAATCCCGACCTGTTATACTCATACTCACTGAAAAATATCACGTATACACTGTACAGGTACTAAAGATTATTTGGTAAATAATTTAAATATCATTCTCAAATTCATACCCATGTCGGAAGATATGTGTGAGTGATCAGTAGAGAAGGAAGGACTCCATGTGAGTGTTCGGTGCATCATGGTTACCACTTTCTCCTTAGCTTCCCGTTCAATGTTGTAATCTTCATGACTTAATTGCCTCTACGTATAAAGTATTTGTTTAATATTTTTAAATAACAATTACATAAAATTGTAAATTGCAATTAACAAAATTATTCAGTAATTACTTAAGTTAGTCCTTGTTATCAATGTTTTATATTTCAATGTAAATAATAACAAAATCACCTGTTTTGCACCGTTACTACTGTACTCCGACAATTCCTGATCTAACTCACTGATGTGATACGATGGATTCCGATATAACCACACTGCAAGATTGTACGTGTATTGAGCTTCTTTTATTTTTTGTTCCCATAGCTGCAACGACGAGATTACTGTATAGGAGTCCAGTTTGAAAAAGGAAGAGTTAATGTAGAAAACTTTATTTACCTTTAACGTGTCTGACCCGTTCGTTTCCTTGGAAGATTCGCTGAGGGTAAAACAAGTGTAGCAAGAACCCAGATCGTCCACCATCACGACAAATATGAACGTCAGCTCCATAACATTATTTCTCACACCGTACTTAGGGAAGTCTACTAATTTGTCTATCATGTATTTGGGCCTATTCGAGAACAATTCAAAACTTCAGTCGCAAAGGAATAGGAAACGATAGTACTAGTACTTTAAATAATATAAATAAATTTGCGCACAGCAGACTTCTGAATGCATATGCCAAACTTAAACGTTACCTAATCATCTTGTACTGATAAGGACTGCCTTTCGACTGCTTTTTGCAGATTAAGAGCAAATCGGTAAAGAGGATAGCTCTCACTTCAATCTGTAAAAAATATAACTGAGTCTAAACATTTTAGCACTGAGTTTATGACATGTAGTTAATTTTAGATATTATAAATCCAGTTAACTGGGCCCAAACTTCATTAATCCCCATGCCCGAAAAATAATCCAGCCAAAATAGGTGCCTTTTAATTCCCCAACACGACAACGATATAAAAACGTAGGTATTCAACACAAAAATGTCTGTATTGGACATACGCCGACACAACTTGACAGCTTGATAATTAAATTTTAGTTGCACTCCACACACGTGAAATTTTGTATGTGTAGGTACAGTTGAACATTAATCAACTATAGTATGGGAGGGCAAAAACAGAATGACTCGCAATCTATGACATGTCACAACATGTAACGATTGAGCTGGGAGACTGCATACAGTACAATTTTCAAACAGGTTTGTTTCCTCTGCTGTCGGTAAAGATATCGCGTCGATGTCGTATTGGCCAATGAAAAAGCGCTTAATGTTTGCATAACCTCACCTCTGAAAAATACATTTTACGATTTACTTATCCTATTATATTTTATTTAAATTTCAAGTATGTAATTTATTTATTAAAGACCTAAGGTTTCTCTCAGTGGTAGTTTAAAAACAATACCATTTTTTTTTATTACTATGTATTTTAAATAAGAAATATCTATACAGTTGCAGGTTTATTACCAGACAGAAATCAAGTCAAATGGTCTAAAAAGTTAAGAACCACTGTTCTAGACAATGTCACTAATTGTGAAATAATAGTTACTGCTGGTTTGTCAAAGACTAACAGAACTACGGCCGCTAGTACTTAGTTACATTAGCTCCGTTAGTCAAACTGTAACTGTTGGTTTCGGAAGTCCAACAGAACTATTGCCGTTAATTCCTACAGTCGGTTCAGCTTAATTGCTATAACAAGATCATTCATCAGGAGCGCAATAAAATGGATTTCTCGACAAATATGTGGATTAAAACAGTTTTTATTTTTCAGTAACATACATTAATTAAAAAGACGTACGTAATCAAGTTTCAAGCGTCTTCTAATTAATAAATCTTAAGCTTAGAAACGACGCAAAGAACGCTAGCAAAAATGAAATAAACGAGAATGTTTCGCGATGTTTCAAAGGCTTTTTTACTTTAGAAAATGTAAAATATGCATCGCAAAATATTTGTAGTTTATGAATAAAATCAATCGATAAATTTCAACCTATTTTCTATCAAAACAAAATGTTATAACGAACTTTGCTAGTTTTTATTACAAAGTTACAGTAGAACGTAATTCGGTTCTAAAATCAAATGTGTATTTGATCTGAATACGACCGCTAAAACCATCGATCTCAAAAAAATAAAACTTAAAACCTATCCTCAAAGGCTACTTCTAATTACTTCCTTTGATTCGTCAAAGTGCCAATAGGTACAGACCAATGAGTACAGGTGAATACTATTTGCTATCAAACTCAATTCGATATATGTGTTGACATCAGAGGATATTTTATTTAACGTTATATTAATTGAGGAAGTCTTTTAAAGTCTATCAGGCCGGCCAATTTATAAACGAATCGTTTTTGCTCTACTATTACTATTTAACGAAAACTATGATCACTAATGGGTTAAGATGCTTCGGAAAACTCGGACGCGCTCAAAAAATTTACCCACTATCATAATAATTACTTTCATAATATTATGTCATCAAGTTTTAATATTGACTTGCAATACTACATTGCAATATGTAGTTGAATCGAGCAAAATACCAAAGACGAAAATATTCATGCATTGTGATGCTTGTACCTGCTAATCAAATACCTACGCATCTGAAACTATTCACAGTAGGTAGTGTTTCACTATTGATTTGATAGATAAACTCAAAGCCGTGCTATTGAGTGAACTATTCTGGTATTCTCTACGTGATTGAATCCGGAATGATGAAATCAGTAGACAAACTAGAGTAGCCGACATGGCTAAGAGGATTAGCCTGTTAGAGTAGCGATGGGGTGGTTACGTGGTTCAATCAACTGTAAAACTTCGGGAAAGAAAACTCTTTGAAAGACAACTCCGAGACCTATTTGTGGACTAGACACTGTAGGCACCTGTGTGTAGGATTGGCGATTCGAAAGGCACCGCATGAAATCCATTCGATTAAGAATATATCCAATGGATTTGGAATCGGGTTAACTAATATCCTACTAATCCTACTAATATTATACCTACTAATATTATAAATGTGAAAGTTTGTAAAGATGTTTGGATGTTTGGATGTTTGTCCCTCCTTCTCGCTCTAACCGTAGAACGGATTAAGTTGAAACTTGGCATACAGATAGATTGCATCCGGGAATAGGACATAGGATAGATTTTATCCCGTTTATAGGTTCCCTTGGGATAAAATTAATATTTTTTTATCGACTTTTCCGCGGGCGGAGCCGTAGTTATACATATATTGTAATACTGATAGAGGGATTTAATTTTACAAAAATGTTATGAACCAGTTTTAAACTTTTAATAGATAAAATAATATTTTTAACTACTCGGCGTTTTTAATCATTTTACGAGCGTAGCGGGGATTTATTTTTACGAATTTGTTTCCAATTTGCACGATGAATTTATTCATTATAATTATATAAGCTGATATTGATTTGAGCTCCTACACATTTACATCGTTTTTGAGTACAAAACCAATATTGAGACGACTTTAATTTTCTACCAGCATTTATTTTAGAATGTCAGAAAGTTTGAACTTTATAAAATCGTAGTTCATCATTTTACATGTTAATTTATTTTTATTTTTTTACAAGTAAATATTCCTTTATTAGGTTTATAGATATAAATGTTAAAAAACTGTATTCAAAATATTAAGGTAATTTGAATTTTTGAATAAAGAATTACGTAAAATCATCTAGTGCGGGGTTCAAAACATAACTTTTGTATTGCTAAAAACGTCATAAGTATCATTACAAATTATCCAAAAGCTACCTATAGATATAGATTATAGGGTTAACGCCTTAGCAAAAAATTTATTCGCGTTGCATACGAACAGATTGGTTATGGCTCAGCATTATCGTGAGAAAATATATTAACTTACGTAGATGGACCCTCAATTACTGAACCGAACTACTATTTGGGACACCACAGTATTTTCTTTATCGCTCAACTGTAATAAAATAGTATTTGGTCGCGGCGTTTTAATGTTCACAAATATTATTAAAAAGTAAAAGTTAGTTTGCCGCCAGCACAGCGCTAGCAACGAGTACAAAATGGTCTTGCCTCCTTGTTTCCATCCTTGAACCTCAAATCTCCCTCATGGATGACAGTTCGGCTATGTTGCGAGTGGCAATTTAGCATTGGTGCTCGTAGATTCGATTGTGTAAACATATGATAGCTGTAATCATCGACTTCCTCATCCTTGAGTTCTTGGAAATTAGCCTGCAGAGAATCCTGTAATCATATTGTTAGCTATCGGTAGAAAAACGATAGATTTGCAATTCCAATGTGGACGTGGTCTACTTTATTTCCCAAATTCTTTGAGGGATATGTAGAGTAAGACAAATCCAGATTGAAATCACAAATAAATTTAATTATTTGGTATAAGGAAGTGTTTCCATTAACACTAGCTTTAGTGCATCGAACTACAAATACAAGTACGTAATTTAAACATCAAACACCGTGCAGAATATGAACAAAAACTCTTATAACTTCAATATTGACGAATACACAATAAAGCGTTAATATAGTTTTCATGATATTCTACTTCAAAGATTTTTTTTTAATTTTTTTTTTATTTCCCAGACAATATAACAAACGAGTACACGTACTTGAATGTAACTTTTATAAACCAGTGGTCGACAACTCTCGGCTCTTTGATTTCTCGCGTCTTCCACGAGATACTTATTGCAGACATGGAATAATACTTACACTTAATCCTAGTTATTTTTAATAATGTTATATCCAAAATTTAATTATCAAGCTCTTTTGAAGTCAAGGTTGCCGACCACTGTTATAGATAGTTGTCAGGGTTTATCAATTTAAATAAAACCATGGGAAATTGTTGTGAGCTAGTGTCATATGGATGGTGTCAAATATTTATGTTAAAGGTATTATTTAAAAGGGTGTATCTCTTTATTAGAATGTAATATATTTTTGTAGGTAATTCCATTTACATTATAAATTAGTTACGATAAAATCCATCACCATGCGAATTGTTTGTCTTACCTGCTTAAACCTAACCATAATAATAAGAAACAAAAGTAGGTATATTATTTAAAGTAATTGCCAATGTACTTACCTGTTATTGCAGTGACCAAATGGTTTGTTAATTTACTTCCTAAGCATTTGTTTATGTTAAATGACATTAACATATAGGTAAACATTGACATAATGCACAATAAATCGTCACCAACAACATTTACAAGCACAAAATACATATATTTGTTAAATACAATATGAGAAATGAAACACAATAAACAGACATTAATGAAAGATGTCCAATACAACAATTTCTTTGCTTTATAAAACAAACATCAAATCACATAATAATATTCAATACTTTATTAAACATCACAATAAGTAAATGAATGAAGTTGAGACTGATTATGCATTGAGAAATCGGGAAGTACGTAGTTATATTTTTTATTTATTTCGAAACACTTCAAGGCATTTTAGGAACTTTGTTGGCATATTTATACTATTATTATTTTTCGGTTTGTTTTCAATATTTTTTTTTACAAATAGGTTATAATACGTTATATTTTTGCAGCAGTGATTTGTACTAAAGAAGCTCGATTCCTTTCGATTCGAAAAGATTTTTTTATCAACAATTCCACTTGATATTAAAAATCTATCTGTTTTGAAGTATTGAATTTATTTTACGTAACATTATTTCTTACTCTTGTTTCTCGATTTCTCGTAGGTGAGCACTGAGAATTTTCTTTTAAAAGCAATGAAATTTCTCAGGCTTGATTTTTAATTGTTTTTAGGAGTAATAGCAGAATAGATGTATGGTGGCTGAAAGACAGATAGATACATACTGCGAGAATATTCGTAGGATTTATAGTTATATGAGCGAAAATAGTTATCTAAATAACTACAAAAGTGCAATTCGAATATAAAATATTTTTTTCTTGTTGGTAATTTGGTTAGGTAATTACTTGTTGTATATCCCGACGATATAATTATGCTTAACATACACTCGTTATCATAATCTATAAGTAGACTAATTTTCACATTTTGGATTAGCTAATTACTACTTAGACATAGCATATCTAAATGTACCAACTACTCTTTCATTTACTATTATTTATCCAAGTTAAAAAAATGTCTATGATTATAAATAAAATATTAGAGACATTGAGATTGTATAACATATTTTCATTAGTTTTATAATTGTAATTTTAATTGTAAAACTAGTGCTACTTGTTATGTGAGTATTAGTTTAATAAATGCGTATTATATAAACCTGAAAATACGAATAACAAATTGCACCCTGGATAAAATAACGAAATACTTTATTTTATGGTTGACAAATATTCGACTGTATATTTAATTATGAATAAAAATAAAAAACCGCAATTATTGACTTACAAAAAATAGTTTACCGTACGTTTTACTTTTTTACCTTGTAAAAGTAAATACAGAACACAGTTTCAGAACCAGGCGATTAATTTGGAGCAAAAAGCAGCCGAATTACGAAATGAAAATTTTATATTTACGTAATCGGTTTAAAACTTTTGCTCAATATTTTGTGTAAAGTGGAGGGCACTAATATTGTTTAAAAATATAAGCTCCCAATGGCAATGAATAAAAAATCTAATGTTTTGTTTTATAACTCTGCCATCAATATAAGAAACTGAATAATAGTAATATATTACATACTTATTATGGCCCTCCCTGTGGCCAAAATTTTACCATTATTAGTAACAGTTTTTGCTCCAAACTACGAAATATACCACCCGCTACCCACACACGAGAATAAAGCTTAACTAAGACCCGTAAAATAACCTGTTAGTTTATTAGTAAAGCTTAGCTAAGACCCGAAAAATAACCTGTTAGTTTATTAGTAAAGCTTAGCTAAGGCCCGAAAAATAACCTGTTAGTTTATTAGTAAAGCTTAGCTAAGACCCGAAAAATAACCTGTTAGTTTATTAGTAAAACTTAGCTAAGACTCGAAAAATAACCTATTAGTTTATTAGTAAAGCTTAGCTAAGACCCGAAAAATAACTTGTTAGTTTATTAGTAAAGCTTAGCTAAGACCCGAAAAATAACTTGTTGGTTTATTAGTAAAGCTTAGCTAAGACCCGAAAAATAACTTGTTAGTTGTTAGTTTATTATTATCAAAGCTTGCATCAATCCTAACAAATTTTGCT
>LGAG01001195.1:192715-210361 GCA_001278395.1 Lerema accius | reverse complement strand
ATCTACCGCTATAACTAACAAACTACCGCTTGAATTAACCCTTTTAAGGTTTTAACACATTATACGAGTAGTAAAGTGTCAATAACGATTTCCAATGATCTTCTATTTTGAATTTAATATCATTAGTGTTTACGTAAACTTCATAATAACTTTTCCTGTCTTGGAAGAGTCCATCTAGTCTTTACTGAACGTATCATTATTTGTATCTATTGTTTGTTTTTTGAATTAAATTCTTTCAATGGAATATTTACTCATCTCAATTTGGAATGAAGTATGTCATGATGCTCAAGAGCCAAATTTGAAGTTATTTAGGATATTAGGCCGCTGCATGCATACCTATGCAAGCTGCCTCTTGCATTGTATCTGTCTGAACAGTTACATTCTTTAGACTTTCTACAATTTATGCATAGTAAGGTACTATAATCAAAACATCATCATCATCGTCAGCAACCCATAACTACCCATACTACAGCTAGGTTCCGGTCTCCTCTCACAGTGTAAGGGATATAAGGCATAGTCCAACACGATGGACTAGTGCGGATTGGTAGACTTCACACACCTTTGAGAACTTTATGGAGAACTCTCAGGTGTGCAGGTCCTCACGATATTTTCCTTCTCCGTAGCAAGTGATAATTAGTGTATACGCACATAACTATTTAAATTAGTGAGTGGGTTTGAACCTACGAACTCTCGTTCGAGAGACCAAAGTTCAAACCACTAGGCTATGACTACTTAAATCAAAACAACGTCGAATAAATAACGAACAGAATAATAAAGTAACAACGATTCAACAATCTTTGGATACAACACCCTCCGAACTAAGAAATGTTTTCTAGTGATTCCTATTATTTCTATTCCCCTTTGTTTTAATTTCTGTACTAAGTAGAAGAAATCCTAGTAAAGAATTCAACAAAACATTTCAAAAGTTCAAAAGATTTTTTCTCTCATTGAAGTGGGTAAGAAAAAAACGAATTAAACAGGTATTGTTTGACAAGTTCAAAGTGTTTATTTAAAACTAATATAATATTGGTTTGCTAATAAATGATTGCTTAATTAATTCTTTGTAAAATTTGCACGAAACTTCGTAGGTGCCAACCTTATAAATAAATTAACTCACAATTCAGTAGTGCTTCGTATTCTATCATGATACCAGCGCAAAAAATGCGACTCAAAAATTATGGGTGCAGTCAACAATATCGTACAACACAATGAAGTAAAATATCATTGAGTACAGTTGAAGAGTGCTACTTTATTTTATTTAGTTTGAAACACAGCCAATGTAAGACCTTTGACAATGCCACGATGTACCGCAAGTGTTGAAAATAAAATCTTTCGGTGTGAAAAAGAAATGTCTTACGTTCGATGAGTACTTGTACTGTAAGTTAGGTGTCAAGCAATAAAGTATACTATAAATGAATATTAAATTTTGATTCACTGTCGATCGAAAACCCACTGATAAACTCGACAACGGGCGACTTAATACTAACAATAAATTCTAATAATAGTGCCAGTTATCTTTAATAAAATTCCTATTCATTGAACCGACACTCTGTTGATAAGTTTTGTTATTTTGTAAATATTTCATATTTGAAACAGTGATTACAACGATGGAAGTGCTATTTCACTCCGTTCCGCTTAGTTCCAAGCCGATGCATTCATATCCACTTTAATGTAACGAAAATTGAAACGGGTTTTGAAGGTACATAACTACCAACTATTCTATTTTCAAACAACGTAGCAGCGGATTATTTCGAATATTGCACAGAAGTTTTAGTTACATTAGTTTTATATTAGTTTAGGGAATTATCTGTGATCCAGTTGGATAAAGCTTTGCCGATAGTGAGAAGTATTTAATCCAGTCTATATTTACGCTTCTGGCATTTTGATGACTATTACCTACAGAATGTATCCTTTCAATGATTTATAGATATTATGATATATTGTTGTCATCTGTATATGTTTTATCTAATAGTATCAAAGTTTAATTTGTTACAAAAATATGTAGGTACTATAATAAGATAATAAATATAAAAAAGAAACACGCTGTGCAATATTTATTTTTATTTTTTGTCTTTATAAAACTTTGTCATTTTACTTTCTATATTATGAATACAATTTCTTATACTGTGTTTAAACTTTAAACTCTATAAAAATTGAGTGTACCTATGAAAGATCAAATTTTCAAGCGATTAAACTATGAAACGCACATCGACGGAGAGCAGTCTCAATAATAGAATATGGTTACGAATTCCGAGACTGAAGAAAATTAGCTAGAAGACAAATCTTAGTGATTGCAAATAGAAATATCGCAACCGTTAAATGATTTATGGTCAGTCACAATGGTGTCATTCCTCAATTCACCTTCGGAATAAAACGAGGACAACACCCCTTGCTGACCACTTATTATATTTATTTAGGTCAATGCCCTCCGCTAATACTCGGCTATGGAAACCCAAACTTAACGTTACGTACATAAGGAATTATTTCTTCTTAAAGACAAAGCTGAAGTATAATAAGGAATATACCGCTCTAATAAAATGTATCGCCTTACTAAACAACATTTTAATGAACGCAACGTCACTGAACTCCGAAACGGCTGGACCGATTTCAATAAAAAAAATTGTGACGTATTCCGTTGATTAGTGAGCAATTCGTTCCTAAAGACAAATTATATGATTAGAATCTGAATTTGGTATAGAAATTTAGTGGAATGCCTAGTATTTGTGTTGACCAGAGACAGTTTTAAAGCATCATAGATCTCAGAAATACGCGAAACAGTTTCTACCAAACCGCTTCCGATCGCAGTCACTTAAGTAAATTCAAATGTTCTGAGTTTGGATAAGACTAAACTAGAGACCATAAATAGGAATCGTCTGGATAATAGATATATAATTTGAAGCTAAATAGAATAAATAGTTACACTGTGATATATTTCTGTCACACAAAAAGATTCGAAAGAAAACTCATTTGCAATAGAACTTAACTATTATTGCTGAAAGTACTAAAAATTTGATAACTAGTACACAGTTGACATTGAAACGAAAATGGAAACTAACTATCCAAAAGTTATCATTATTATGTGTGGAAAATTCCAAATACGCCCTTTTTCTGTTCTGAAAGCCTCCGTAGAGTTCAATACTGGTCATAATAATTATTATGGTGCGGTGAAAGCGCGTAGCAAGTGTTGCTACGTACTCGTAGCTACGTAGCAAGATTGGCGTGCGTATTGCTACGACACTCTATCTGTACTGTAGAACAAAGGCCCTTTACATACTACGACTTTTAGGACCGATGCAGTCGCTACTAAAAGTCGCAGTGTGTAAAGGCTCTACGGGACACGGTTTGCGGCCGAATTTTAACCATAACCCATTAAAATTTCGCCTCGTTCGATAGCCCGGTAGGCGGATATCAACAACAATATCAACTCGCTGTCAACGGGGCCTTTCATCTAACGTGTGTGACGTGTCTGTGTATTGAAAGTAGACTGGTATGTTTTAAAACATATTATAAACCAAATTAAGCGTTGTGCAAATCTTCTCCATTTAAATTTTGACTATGCCAAACCTCGTACATAGACTTGCTTGCATTATTTAAAAAGGGGTCTAAAATTTCACCCTTGATGTATTATTCTAATCTTATTACACTATAGAGTTTGTGTAAAATAATTAATCTTAGGGGGTCAATATTACTCATCGAAATCAAAATTCTTTCACCAGTATATTATTATGTTATTACTGAGTGACTTGGGTAAACTTTATCAAAAATAAATTTGATCTTAATTGCGTCCATGCGAAGCAAGGGGTCGCCGCTAGTAATAAATAATTACAGTGTAAGTCGCGTGCGTAGCAAGCATACCACGACACCACGGTATTACCAACAAGATTAGATTTTCAGATTGTATTAAGTTGTTTCTATTAAGCTTTGCATTTATCGGTTGATTTCATAAGGAACTGAGTTCATAAGGTAGACTTTAACCATTTTGATTTTTTCACTGAATATCTTAAAAATGATTAGATATTATTAGATTATTATTTTTTTATAATGTTAAAATCATTTGTGGTTTATGTGAAATTCACATAAGCCTGTTTGGTTCTGAATAGCAAACTTACGGAGCGGAGAAAATATTATACGAGACGAATGAAAATTTATTAGTTTGTATTGGCCATCTTCAAAAGTACTGTACGGCTTTAGATACTGTTTTTCAGTAAAGAATTTATATTATAACGTGAAAATAAAACATAATCGAAAAGCAGTGTTAATTTATGTATCTATGAATAAAAATGTAAACTAAACCTCTGTCAATGGGTATCCAAGTTCGAAGTTTTTATAAAAAGAAAATGCACATTACATACAATATAACTAAATACTGACCTTCTTTTATTATAAATTCATCAATCTTCGTCTTGTTCTGTGCCCAGTTGAGAGTATTTTGGACGTCCTCGGTGAAGGGTACAGGTTCAAAACCGAGTAATTTTGGAACGCCTGTTTCTTGATACTCCGCAAGCTGTCTTGCTATTTCCGGGTTTTCCTATTAAAAAGAAATTTTAATGATTTATCGTATGTTATAAAATTTTAATTTAGATTACCTACCTATTGGAGGGAGTTCATATGGAATGCATGTTACAGATCTTATTTTGAACACACAGATAAAGAGCTCCAAAAACAGTTGTTAAAGATGGATAAAGATATTTATCATTTAAACTTCTAATTCGCTGGGAATCGAACCCACGGCACATTGGACGGCGATCCCGTATCTAATCATTGCGTTGTACGCACTGCCCAATATGAAGTTGGCGGGGAACTCAAAAATAAATCCTTAGTTATGCAAAATCATAAAATACATGCACAACACATGTATGAAAAGAATTCTGTAATATGAAAAATTTAAAAGCCCTTTCATACTGTAATATTATTTTCGCAAATGGAATATTTGAAATCGAATTTTCTGCTTACTGTGTTCGCGCTATATTTTCCACGAAATCGGTAGTGAATGCAATACAATTATAGAAGAGAGAGAGAGGTATATGAGAATGTAGGATGCATTGATTCCATTGAGCGCGAAAACGGATGACATTTTTCCACGAAATTCTTTGGAAAGGTGACCAGGATGAGTTTTTTTGTTTTGCCTTCATGCTTGATTTAATTCAAACGTGAGTAAAAAGTTCAATAAGCTAAACTCAATGATTAGTTAGTCGTGTATACGTCAATAGCTAACCGCGTGTATGTTGACAAACTAATATCATTTCGAACCCTCTGAGGCCTCTTGTACACACACGTTTTTTCGGCGTAAAAATCCACGGTGAATTCGCCGTGCGTAGGCGCGGTCGTCAGTATTGTATGGATTGCTATGAGAGCTTGTACACAGACGCGGCTGAGTTACGGCACGGCGGCGCCACCGTGTGTCTACGCACGACGAGATTTGTACCAGTGTTGTATGGCAATGTTCATGAGTGTTTCGACGACGCCGGACGTTTTCACGGTTTAGTGACCGTCTGTTTAGGTTTTAACCGAGATGAATATAAATAAATATTGTCTCGACCGGTAACTTTGCCGGGCTATGTACATGCTCGTACGTTTTTTCTACCGCACGGCAAACACGCCGTACGGTCAAGACGAGAAGGTCAACGTGTGTGTACAAGAGGCCTGACTTTAGATACTTAGAAGGTAAAAAAATAGACTAAAAACTTAACCTAATAAAAAAAAATCTTTCGCG
This sequence comes from Lerema accius, assembly GCA_001278395.1. Classification (NCBI taxonomy): domain Eukaryota; kingdom Metazoa; phylum Arthropoda; class Insecta; order Lepidoptera; family Hesperiidae; genus Lerema; species Lerema accius. Next base: position 204,648 of record LGAG01001195.1, on the reverse strand, counting down.
CTAACATCTTTTGCACCCTTTTTTTACACACATTTGCCGCAATCAGGTATTAATCCCAATAAAATTACAAATGTATAGATACGATATAAGTAATAAGTAAATTCAAATATTTGAATTGTCTAATTTTTTTTTCTTAATGATTTTATTTTTATTTATTAGCATTAAGACCACTAACATACAGAACACCATTTAAATTAATTAATGAGAAATATGCCATTGATTAACATGCTCTGCGCAGGTACAATTATAAGTGACTACATTTAATGCAACATCAAAAGAGATAATAACAGTTATGAAACCAGTAATGGACACAAAATCTTTATATTTTTGAATTTACTACCAGATATGGAGATATTATTAAGATAACTGCACTAAAACAATGTTTGAATGACTTATATCTAAGTGGCAGGATGTTTGAAAGGGCACCTAAAATGCCATGATGAAATAATGTGTATTGTTGTAAAAAAATTTAAGAGAAGAAGTGCTTTAAGTAGCAAGCTATTTAATTGTTTTGTGTCCTAGGTGCAAGTTATGATAATTTATGGATACTCGAGTGTATTAACCATAGGATGAAAAAAAATGACGTTCAAATTGACAAACCACGTGAACCGTGACGTACCACGGAAGAAAGAACAATGTGTTATTCGTTTTTCTGTGACTGGTAACGAAATTTGTTAAAAATTCAATGGACTTTTGTGTTTAATATTATTTGTAGAAGTCATTGTGTCGGGTTATTGATTTAAATCAATTGAAAGAGTCGATGACAAAATATCATGCGTCCATTAAGACTGGTTTTGACACCGAGCCGAGGGGACTCATAACTGAATTAATTTTTAAGGTCTCTTTGTACACGAGCGGCATGTAACCAACGCCAAAGCAACTTTAGCCCTCGACATGCGTCGGCGGCAGCCGATAGCACGTTAACAGCAGCCGTCGACCTATGGCGTCACTTGCAAGCGAAAACAGCATACTTTGTATTTTCACATCAAAGTGTTTTTGCATCAAAGTGTTTTTCCAACAAAGTGTTTGGGCATCAAAGTGTTTTTCCTACAAAGTGTTTAGGCATATTTCGGGCAGCAAACAAAAGTAATTATGCATCGAGAGGCCTCAAACGAACCCCCGAGATAATTCCACATTAAAAGTCTTATCTATTTGTTGTAATTGTACTCATGACAACTGTCCATGATTGGAACTACCATGTTCATGACTGATGCTTTGGGCACTTTTATATTATTATATAATTTTATTTGAAATCTGTAATTATTTCAAGTGAATTTTGGTAAAACAGATTATTCCTTGCTTATTCCTCTTTATAAAATCAAAGAAAAATAATTTTTTTAGGAAAATTCCCAAATATGTCTTCTGAAACCGTCCATTACTGGTGCCACCACTAATAAGTGTATAATTAAATTTGTATCATCGTAGTATTAGTAGATTATATTAGTTTATGTTATAATTCATTGAATACAAATGAGAAATAAAAAATATTAGACAAATACTCGTACATTAGAATTCGTAGCAATTTTAAATGTCGAAAACAATATTCTAGCATTCTGTTTTCTAATAGGTACTTTAGCTACGCCCTAAGGCCTGGACGGAGGCGTAAACTATAGGATAGGCATACAGCGAGCTATAACAATGGCTACAAACTTCAAACCGGTTGTCTGAACCAAATTAACCTTATCTCTTGTGTGTAATTACACTGTAATGTAGTATATTATTACACAATTACAATTACTAATGTGTGTTATTATTGTAGGTACCTACCTAATTTTATTTTCGGATCACACCATATTGTCTTGCCTCTTTAGAATGTCTTAAACATTTCCAACGATAATGTGTTAGGACTAGATAGCTGAAACTTATTTGCATATTCACTGAACATATCACAACATGTCATTATTAGCGCCAAATTCTCATGGCGGAATCTTCCTACGCGGTACTAAAATAAATTATCTTGTTACTGAGAGGCTTAGTAGAAAGTACAGTTTTGGTAGCGAGTGACTCGAGTGTCAGAAGTTTGCGAAATCCGAGGACAGTTGACGCTTCCTAGTTCGAACTAGAGTTAAGTCTGTTCAGTAATTTCGATGGTATTACTAGACCTATATATAGACTAGAGATATAGAATACTCTATATCACAGGAAATAGTTTAGTTCCCGCGGGGTAAAAGATAGATCTTCTGGAAAACTGTCAATAATTTAATGCTTTGACAGCATTTTTGCTGTTAAATATGTAGGTATACCTCGTTTTTTTTCGTAACACGAAAAACTAAGTATAACTATGTAGATATTTTTGGTATCACATTTGGTGACACAGCGTATCGTGGTCATATCATAGTATCAATTAAATAGTATTATTTAGATAGTAATAAGAGAAGCATAAAAATGCGAGTTTAATATACAATTAACGTAAATTTTACGTTAATTGTTCGGAGATGAGAATTTAATTTACTGTATCAAGTTTCACTTTCCTATTCGTTTTGTGTTCTGAACTGAATAAAATTGAAAAATATCGGAGCATTGAACAATATTTTCTATCTTCATCTTTTATTAAAGAAGTTTTTATTATGAAAGACTTGCTTAATTTTCCGTCAAAAATGCGATAACAGAAACCAAGTTTCAGCAACCAAACTATCAACCACACTATCATTGTTGTTGGTTTCGCTTATAACAACAACCAATCCATAACTATAAAAACCATTGACGCCTTCTTCGTATAATATCATAACCCACAAGTTGCAATTTTATAGGAGAATGTTTCCTAGAAAGACTAATATGTTACTAGCATTTTCGTTTGCGTAACGCAGTGGTCGGCAAAGTGCTCCAGAGATGCATGTGGCTCTTTGGCTTCTTAAGTACGGCTCTAGCAAAAATATCCACGGAAGGTGCAATATTTTCATATAAAAAATGTATGAAATGTAATTTTCAATAGTTAAATTTTTTTAAATGTATGACATTTATTTTTACTTAGTGTAAGTCGGTACTACTTATTTAGTGTTATAAAAGTTTACTAAATAAGCTGTTCTCAATTTTTTTTATTGTTGTAACGTTCATATTTGGTTCTTTGGCTAAATAATATTTAGATTTATGTTTGCTGACCACTTGCATAACTTGCGCGAAACTACCAATATTCTTACTTTAGAAGATAAAACATAATAAATTAAGGTTTTTAATGTAAAAAAGTTAAAACGCAAGCTTTTGTTTTAAGTAGTAGGGGCTGATTTATTTGTCATTTTGACTTAAAAATAGTCTTACTAAGGATTCCTACGAAGCGCGATGAAAGCTACTAGTAAGCCCACATTAGCAGCTAATTTCCTATTCTGAAATACTCACGAGACAATGGTACTTTTTCTACAGAAACGTTGGCATGCAATGCAATTAATTAAACTACCAACTTACATGCAGTGCGCCCGGTTTTTTGCTTAGATACAGATTCCAAGAATACCAACAACGTGAGCTTGTTTAATAACTCGTCTTAAAGCAAAGCTGTAGATAATACAAAAAATAATGACGGAAAATCAGCTACTGCATGAGAAAAAAATAAAATTAAGAAAAAGTATAAAAGAAAAAGAAGCAGCCCGGAAAGAAAATATACTTCACTGTATTTACGCCACACTTAAATCTTTTCTCTGTCTGATTCCAATGCAATAAGTTCAGCGGAAATTTTACTTTGCACTTAAGCTTACATTCAGCGTCGATGCTGTAGTAAGAGAAGTGTATTTTTACATACTGTCTGTAACGTGCTGTCTTTTTATTCAATTCAATATTAAGACTAACGGGGCTCGTCTACCTATGGTTGCTTCCTTTGACCTCAGCTCATACTTTATTGAAATTACTCTCTTTATAATCGAAAAGGCTTAAAGCACATTTGCTCGAGTGACCATTGGCGGAGAGGTCAGCAACGTACCCAAACCCAAATGTCAGAAGTGTTTATACCAAGAGCCTCCAGCGTGGCCTAATAACTATCATCTATGAACAACAACCGGGACCGACAGCTAGACGGCCCCTCCGAAAAAGGAAAAAGATAATTCACTCATAATGCACTTTCCAAAAACGCTAACAGTAGCTTAACTCTTACCATCGTCGGTCAATAAGGTTCGACCCTAACTAGGAAGATTTAATTTCATGGAACTCTATCCCTACTATATTATAAATGCGAAAGTAACTCTGTCTGTCTGCCTGCTACGCTTTCACGTTTAAACCACTGAACCGATTTTGATGAAATTCGGTATGAAAATACAACTAAAATTGGGAAAGGACATAGGATACTTTTTATCGCGAAAAATTAGCGCGATATAACCGAATTCCACGCGGGCGGGAAAACTAGTCTTTTATAAGTTTATGCGCGTTTTAAATGCTTTATTACATGGATGTTTCAGCTACGGTTCCTTGAAATCGGGTAGTGGGTAACTGACCTTAATCCAGTGCCCTTTCTATTTGACATTTGCCGCATCGTGACGTTTGTGTACCTTTGCAATCTGCCCCACGAAACTGGCGCCTCAATAGTAGGTACGCAAGCAATCAATTTTGTAAGTAAATATGACTTTCCTTGAAATTATTTCCCGATCGCGGTGCTAGTCCTCGCCACATTCTAAGTAATTGTTTTTTAAATCAACAGAAATGCGAAATTTTATAGTATTACTATTGAGTTATAATCGTATGAAGTGACTGAAATGACAATGACTACTACATGTATATTTTTAATACTCTGATTTTGTTTTAGTGTTAATAAAGACAAGATTAAATGAATTATGTCTTATAGTTTCAATCTTTATTAAATGGAGTATTTGGTACTTACTACTCTGTAAAGATACATTTTTATAATTACCTATTAACAGGTAACACTTATTATTTTTTATCAGCGTACTTATCCTTATTAAATTAATTGTGTTATTATAATGACACCTGTTTTCCAAACTAATATTTTCCACTGTCTTGACTTTTGGTTTTTCATGGCCATTAAAAGTAGTTGTAATTTTAAGAAATTGTTTGGTATTCAACGTTATTAGTAAAATGAATAACAAGTGAAGTAGTATTCTCATTATTTGTTTTGACTGTCGTTTGTTTTAAGAGTAAAGCAAACCGCCCAAACAATGTGTTGTTAACTGTAAGTTAAACTAGTTGTATTCTGTTTGACAATTAGTTTCAAAACATCGTAGATGTAACTAGTTTAACTTTGAGATTCTTTTTTATTTATTTCTTAGCTATCCCAAGTAATGAATTCGAAACTAATACCTTATTATATGTATTTTTATTCATGTATCTATACACGTTTATGAACAAGAAAAACAAGACTGCAGGAAAAGAAAATTGATCCATAAAATGCTCGTACTCCGAAAGGTATGTTATTTCGTCCGTCCTGTAACCCATTGTTTATTTCGGTCCCTGTGTAAAAAGGTTCCCCCAAACTGGAAGAATATTGCAGCTCTATACTTTAATCTCAAAAGGAGTCTTCATCTTAAGCAGTACCACATTTTAGGACCAAATTTTAAGCACTTTTGTACTTTAACTTACTTCTTAACTTTGCATATAAAAAATCAAAAAGTAGGAATAACAAATCTCTGAGAGTTTTACTGATAATCTCAGAAAAGATAACTCGAATACTACGCTTATTGCCTTCAATTCAAATTATAAATGTGATAATGTTTTAAATTGACATTAAATAAAATCTTTCTTCTTGCTTGTTTCCGTACTAATAATCGTTAATCAGTAGACGTTGAATAATCTTTTAAAAGGCATAAAAATGTAACCATAATAATTAATAATTTACTGAGAAAAATTCACAAGCAAAACTGAGATTAGTAGTTGGTTACGGTACAGAGCTCACATGATATAAAAATATTGTGGTCAACGATAACATTTTATTTAGTTGAATATGCTGCATTTATGTAGGTAAAGAAATTGTCAGTGAGTTTAAACTATATGGAGTTGTAATGATTTGATTAATTATTTATCTTTTCGCCTGATTTAATATTGTTTTGTTGTAGGAATATTATGTAAGCGAGGAAAGGATTAAATGTTAAGGGAGTTTTTAATTCCAGAAAAAGTTACGAGGAAAAATAGCATTTACCGGGTAAGGTTAATTAAGGTTAAGTAATTACGTTAGGATAGATTTTAGTAAATGACATTAAAGAGACCCTGCATAGGTGGGTCCCGTCTACATTTGATTAACAATAATTTTACCGCGTTCAAGAAAAAATTTAAGACGTTTTGACATCCAACTTTTACCTATTAGGTTATCGAGAAGTAGTATTTTTGAGAATATTTCTAATAACCAAAAGCCCTAAGTATTTTAATACAGTATCTATAGATATCAAACTAATATGCCAGCTGAAAACCTGCAACGTTACTACACAGCGAAAACAACTACAGTCATATACAAGCCATACTAACATCTAATGACGTCAATTATCGCCTCAAATCACGTTAAACGGAGTAGTAATAGGACCTTAACGTTCTGATTTAATGCCCATAGCCGTGGCTGAAGAATTTGCCGCCATGATTCTTGTTTCTTCATACACTAATCCTCCTAAAGTTGTCAACCGCATCAATAATGTCTATCAAAAGTGCAAGATCGGGAGTTTACGCGTCAAATAATTAATTACAAGTTTTAGTTTTGTAAAATTTCATTCGTGACGGTTTGGAAAGTAACAAAGTAATAAATTGGTCTGTAATAAAGTCATCTGTTTTTCTATAGGTACTTATAAAGCTGAAATATTTGTGTTTTTGTATGTATGTTTGTAATGCTTTCATACAATAACTGGGCTGATTCCAAAAATTCTTTTACCGTTATAAAGCTAAAAAACATGGGCTATATTATATAAAAAAGGGATCCCTAATAAAAATGCAATATTAACCAAGGTGTGAAAAAAATTGTGATATTTTAAACAAAACTTGGCATGTTTGTACCCTTTATCCTTGATAACGTTTATATTCCCGCGACATAGCAGGTAAAAGATCCATCGAAGCGAGGCGAGGGCGGTTTACTATTCTTGAAATAAAATACTACAAAGTACCTATGTAGGTACTACATAGTAATATACTACACTGTACAAAGCTCGATGTCCTAGGCGATTTTTTATTTCATGCAGTTCTACACAAAACATGCACATGCTGAAAATAGTTTTAAACTTACTTTTATCCCCGGGGATAAAGATCGTAGGCCCGGAGACCGGGACCTCGACCGTGGTATACGGGGTTTCATTTTGCCTTATATTGAACCTTATAATCACTAAGACTAGATTCAATATTCAGCTTCATCCGATATTGACCTGTGTAAACACAATTCATAATAACACACAATAAAAAATTAAACTTAAGTTAATATAGATACGATTGATTTAGGAGAACGATAATTTTATGATCATGGTTCAATTTGACACGTGACACAGGCACATTAAAATTTTGGGTTAATATTTATAAAATACTAGACGACGCCCACGGAAGAGTAGTTAAAAAAAATATTGTATTTATCCCAAGGGAACCTATAATCAGGATAAAATCTATCTTATGTCTTATTCCTGGATTCAAACTATCTGTGAGTCAAGTTTCAGCTTAATCCGTTTAACGGTTAGAGCGTGATGGAAGGACAAACAACCAAACATCTTTACAAACTTTCACATTTATAATATTAGTAGGATAAGGTGGCAAATTGTGGCTATAAAATTAAAATGTTGATGTAGCAGGAAGGGGTTACATCGCTTCGTCGTTTGACCGACTTTCTTTGCTAATAATGTCAAGTTGTACAAGCAAACAACGCACGTTTGAGCGCGTATTTATAGCAAATAACTGTGGGCTACCTTGAACCATTCGTGGAAGATTTTGTTCACATTACAAAGGTCCCAAGTGGCACGTTCGGTAGCGAAAAATCCACAATTGGGACTTTGGAAACGTTCGAGAACAAATGAAAACATTGAACTATAATGAACAGTCTCAACAATCAATAGGTAATTATTTTATTAGAAGTAGTTCGTAATAGGAGACGTGCAGTGTGATTTTCTTTTTAGATAGACTGAAGACTGCAAAGACATTGTTAGTTAACGTAGACGTCAACGACATAGTCATATTATGCTACTCAAATGGCGCACTATTATAAAAGTAACAATATAGACGACAGATTTCAGGTCCTACGAGTCATTATTTTAATGAATTAAAAAACTTCAGTTATTTACTGAAATATCCGGGATAAAGCTATCTTAAGTTCGTAACCATTCAGATTTATAATATTACAGTGATATACGCATAATACGGTGGGTATGGTCACTCCATAAATTAAACTAGGAAACGCCCGCGACGCCGTCCGCGTAATTTTGCCGTTTTTGTAATTTTTTTTTATTGCTGCTCCTCTCCTTTTCACATTACTTAGCATGATGTTATACAGCCTATAGCCTTTCTCGATAAATGAACTATATTAAACTAAAATATTTTCTTAAATCGCTCCAGTAGTTCCTGAAATTAGCGCGTTCAAACCAACAAACAAACTCTTCAGCTTTATATTATTAGTATAGAAGTATACTTATATACACATATATAATTTATATAATACGACACGCAGTATAAGTTTCGAAGTAATAAACTTATTTATTTCATTTACAAGCTTTAAAAAAATAACCAATGGTATTTTATACCTTAGATACTCGTATGTTACATACATAGGTACTTACTAACCAACCGAAGCAACTGTCCCTGTCGTGTTTAGTCAACAACTCTGATAAACAACACTATTGGCTTCTCTATTTACGAAAATCGATAACTACGCGAACTAAGTTAACTCTAGTTAAATCATAAACTCAGTGACTGCACAAACTCGATCAATGGTTTGCGAGGTAGCAATTCCACATATTTCGCATGTATACAGGGTGTTCAGTAAGTAATGGACCAAACTCTTATGAGGTACGGGATTTTAAAAAGTACATTACTGGTTATTTTAATAAAATGTCAAACAATAATCTAATGCAAGGTAGTGATTAGATATTCCAAATATTCATAAAATTCGAAATAACATATTTCCTAATAACAGTGACGCTTCTGACTAACCTAAATTGAGATAGTTCGATAGATTATCTAACGACAGCTATCGTTTGGACACTTCTAACTGGACACCCTGTATATAGCTGTCTCGATTCGGTTCAATGTAAGGACATATTTGATGTATGTAGGTGTAAATGTCACGTCTGGTAATTGAGTTTGGAATCGATTGAGACATAGTTGCATCACAATGCTTGAATTACTAAGAGGAAGCCGATAACTCAATCAACGAATTATAATGAAAACCTCATTATATCATTCAATATCTATACTAATAATACAATCTAATATAAGATAAAGCTGAACAGTTTGTTTGTTTGAACGCGCTAGTCTCAGGAACTACTGGACCGATTTGAAAAATTCATTTAGTGTAAGATAGTCCATTTATCGAGGAAGGTTATAGGCTATATAACAACACGCTAAGATGAATAGGAGAGGAGCAGCAATAAAAAATATAGCGAAAACGGCTAAATTACGCGGGCGATAACGTGTTCTTTAAAAAATTTTAATTCATTATGAAGAAGCTCTTATTTGTAAAATACCTACACTTACATCATTATTACATAATATTTCAAAATAATTATGTCATATATCATAGTATCATTATTAAAATAGTCGAGATAAACGTATAAAACATGATTATTCAACTTTTTTGCTTCTTCTACTCGTAAAACGCCAAAATGAAATATTCACCGTAATGTACCTCTATTTTAATACTTATGTAATGGTATTCAAGGAAATATCACTAAGCCATTGTACATACAAAATAAGGGTGAGTCGGTATCTACCTTGGAGCAAACAAGAGATTGACGTAATATCAACGCACAATGGGAACAAATATATGACCAGCGTGGCTATGTATACCACGGGCGGTATTACTACAGTACACTTCCCTATTATTTAGAGAACATTTACATTGATCAGCCTTTCGATGTCCACTGCTGGATTGGAAGTTATCCCTTTGGCCTCTTACTCAGAAGACACTTTTTATCCGACTTCGATAAAAAAACTGGTTAAGTCCTCACCAATTTTATAAAAAAAGTATACCAGTAAATACTAATTATAGTAAATGACGAGTACGTAAATGTGGTTTAAATTATTTGGCAAAAGTGGGCTTTAACTGTTTATTGATAATGCTAATATTAACGCCACCCACACTATGATTTCTGTGGCGCGTGGGTGCCATTAACAAAAGCACACAACCGCATCGAGTCGAGTTTGAACTTGAATTTAAAAAAAAAATATCGCCGGGACTCTGAACAGGAGTCCGGTAAGGTAACTATTGTACCATACGACTCTCATAATCCCAGATTATGTGACGTACGATATGGAATAAAAACGTAAAACTTTTATAAGAAGAAATTGGATTTTGTGGTCTGAGCTCATCAACAGCATTATTACGAGTATTTTTCAAATAAAATCTGCAATTGAAATGTATGCAAAGAAGGCTTCGCACACGTTACAGAAACAGACTCAATCACCATAAATAGATATTATTCAAACTATAAATATAACTTGTTTTACTTTTGTGTGCTTTCATATCAATATCAATCGGTAATTTTACTGTGGACTATAGTTATGTATTAATTAATGTCATAGGTGTATATTATACTTAGTAGTGATAACGCAATTACACAATGCAATTAAAATGATAGTCTAAACTAAAACTTGTTCTTAGAGAACATCGGTTTAAGTAATCCTTTTCCAACATTTTAAATTCTACATTCGCAAGCATCAATTCGGCTCCGTTGTTAGAATCCGATGTATTTTATTTTTTATAGACAGTCACTATCTGATATTTTTAGAAAAAAAAACTTACACCTTCCAGCCAAGCATATTGAACGGTTAGGAATATAACTTACTCAATATATTTATTTATTACATTATTAAATATGTTCATAAGGAAAATATATGGAAAAATGATAATACGAAGAAACTCTTTGCTGTAGAATATCACAGTCGAGTTTCGATCGTAGAACGAGTGTCTAGTATTAATAATATAATATTTACTCCGAATTTCTTATAATTTTTGTACGTAGCAAAGCGTGAAAACTTGTAATTGGCTTGTTAGCTGTAAGTTGTCAAATAAATGTATAAATAAAAAATGAATCTATAAATACACGAAAAACGTTTCTGTATTGGTATATTTCTGTAGGTACTTCTTAAAGTGTAATACACAGACACCGTAATGACAAAGTCGATGGTTGTTTCCCATAATTAATAGCAATTCTTATCAATAAATATTTAATGTATGTTAAACGCAACTCGCAGTGATAGCCTAGTGGTTTGAACGTTGGTCTCCCGAACCAGAGTTCTTGGGTTCGAACCCCGTCACGCACCTATGAGTATTTAAAAGTTAATATGTGCATATTAGAAACTAATAATTATCACTCGCTTCGGTGAAGAACAACATCGTGAGGAAACCTGCACACCTGAGAGTTCTCCGTGAAGTTGTCAAAGATGTATGAAGTCGACCAATCCACATTTGACCAGCATGGTGGACTATGGCCTGTACCCCCCACATAGTGAAAGGAGACCAAAGCCCAGCAATGGGACTGATGGGCTACGATGATAATACGTAAATATAGGTTCTACCTTTAAAAAATATCGGGAGAACACAGCACTATCGATTTCATGCATACTGCGTAAAATTTGTGGTTGGGAAATTCACTCTCAAACGTGTAAAAGCATTTATTTTTAGATTGAAGCCAGTGTTTTACCTTTTACCTTTCATATTTGCTAAATACCTGTATAGGAAGCTAAACTCTCGTTCATCGTATAGAATCCTCCATATATCTATATGTTACCGGCAATGTGTTTAATCGGGCATTCTATACAATGCCTAGGCAATGTAATGTATAGAATGCCAAAAACGGTCAGGCAATGTATGAAATAATAATCATTTC
>LGAG01001195.1:172079-183956 GCA_001278395.1 Lerema accius | reverse complement strand
AAAACGGCTGATTTGACAGAACAATGAATGAAATACATAAATAATCCTGAACGTGGGGCGTCATTTAGGCTATATTTTATTTAAATCAATCTACTATCATACTATCAAAAGTTATAAAAATTTAAAGTTTTTATGGGACTTCTCTAACTGACGTGACTGACAGTTGACGTGGTCAGCTATATTGAAAAAACATACACTGAAGCGAAGCAAGGGCGGGTCCACTAGTAAGAGATAAACTAAGCTATAAGACAAAATATTTTGGAGATCACTAGGTTTGAAGGTCTGTCCGTTCTTCTAGTAAATAAATAAAAACATGTCCTCTGCTTGTCCTATTGAATCTTCAGAGAAGAAAGACGGGTTATTTGGTATACATAGAATTTGTCACGTTTAATTATAGCTCCGTCTATCACATACTATCATAACTACGAACTACTGACAGGAGTTACTATTAATCATCAGCAATAGTTTAATCCCGACACGCTACAACATCACGCACGTTCGACATCAGCATTATAATGACTGGCTGACAAAGATGATGATTATGATTTATTAAATACCCAAATCTGTAGTTAAAATCGATAACGCGTTAATTGCTATAATTAACCACGATAAACATTGCTTAACGTTTTTAAATTTAGAAAAAAAATACGGTTTTCTTAATAATCTTTTGTAATTACTTTTACACTGAGTATATAATAATATTTTATAAATTAATGTATTAAGCTTACGAAAGTAAGCACTTCTTAAATGTAATGAGAACGTCTTTTTAAGGGACAAATATAATAATCGTAGTTGTCACTCAATAATGTTAATAAACAACAGATTTTATAGTAACTGTCTATCAACGAGACTTACCGTCTGTCGACTGTAGGTATGTAATGTCTATTCAGAAGACGTGTAAATGTGTGAGGTTTGCTTTTAAATAAATAATGAATATCTGTAACATAAATAACAAAATATTAGGTTCGTGTACTTCTTCGCCATGTAAACTTTAACCACGTCAAAGCTCAAACTCAAACGTGCATGCAATATGTTTTAAAATGTGTGGAACGTTGAACACTTCACGTATAAAGTAAGTACCTACTAAATACCTTTGAAGTACCGAAAAGCATAGCTTTTTAATCCTTAGCTAGGGCATCGGAAATTTGACAAAGTTAAAAACGATAAAAGTTAAGAATACCTATTTAAAATAGTATTTCTGATACAATTATTTTACGACACATATGGTGCAGAGTTACCATTTCGGAACGCCGCCGTTGAAGTCCTAGGTTCGAGTTTCCAGCAAAACACAAAGAATAATGTTTTTTTTTTTGTGTTCTCTATCTAGATATGGATTTTGTGTATTTTGTCTATAGTATCCATGACATTAGGTTATTCTAATTCAATGCTATGTGTAAATTATTTGATTATCATTATTACTATTTTTTCAATGTAGGTATCGGTTTCAGCTTATTCCGTACAAATAAACTGTGAAGGAAACCTATACATCAGAATATCAAAACGGCCAGAAGCTTTACAAACTTTCACATGTATAATTTAATAGCAGTAGGATAATGTGGGAGACTGAGCTACATTTTGTCCACGTAAGGTGAGTTGTAGGAATGTCAGATGGAATTTGAATATGTTTGTAGAATCTTACAAATAGATATTCTTTCTTACAAATTATATTTTTCTTGAAACCGGTACACGTCACGTTAACAAAATATGGCGCAAACTGATAATAATAATAAGCGTAGATTAGCTCTAGATTTTTTTAATATTTATAAATTCATTATTAAATAGTTTTATTTACCTTGTCCTGTTTTTTTATTTGTTTTAGTCTAATTTAATTCAATAATTTAATAACATAAGTATTTATAAACGAAATTAAAACTTAAAAATAAATTAAACTTTACTCTATAAGACATAAAACCAAAGATAATTGATAAACAATGCAATATCTAACAGAAAGGAATTTATTTGCGAGGTCTTACAGATTGTACAACTTAAACCGAGCTAGTATACATATAAACATTTTAAGAGTGTCTTATTCGTCCAATAATACATAAAACATGTTACGAATAGCGTATTGGGCTTGGACACGGTATGCGTAGGGTTGCCTCTCTTATTTAGAAGAAATTAATACTTAAAAAAAAGGAAAAAGTTGTTGAATATAGGACAAGTTATTTTTGATTATTGTTTATTTTATCAAACTGTACTTCTGTGGCATAATGAAACCTTAATTAATTAATCATCGACACGTTTACTCGATTCCAATTAAGCAATTATGCACGAAGTTGTTTTTTATTTACCCCCTTTCCCCACTTTGTGGAGAAAAAGATGGGGAAACAAACTTCTACGCACTTTAATAGAATTATACTAAAATGTAGATAACAATTATTTTCATGTAATAATAATAAATTAATGTCACTAGTACTATATATAATTTTAGTGGAGGTGGCAGCCCTACACGCGGGTGGCCAAACTAAGGCACCTGTGATGATCGCTGGCTATTATAGAACCGCACGCATCGCTCGCGCCTCGTGACTGTTAACCCACTGACCTAGCGTGTGCTTCTGATTTCGTTAATGGCTACAATTCGTTTTTAATGACGGCTCCGACTACGACTTGTCATCATTAATGCAAGAGTAATATTATGTAGTAACTCCCGGATAACAGAATTGAGCCCTAAATTTTCATAACAGTTACAGCAATATTATTTTCCTATTTCAGACATATAAATACATAATTATATCTATTAACACTCTTGGACAACTGAAACAAGCTACTGAGGCTAAAAAGGCAGTCTTTTTACCTATTTGACCAAACATATTAAATGCAGGACAAAAAATGCAAGGCAGCCCGATTCTAGTGCCAGGAGTGTATTAAATATTCGAATTATAACTTAGATGTTCCTACTCGTAGTATGTTGCAAATATTTATGTTTAATTAATTTCGGAATTATTTAAATCGGAATTAAAGTATCTTTTAAAAGCTAATATCCTTAAAGACAAGTGACCTATATTTTACCTTAATTTTTAGGGTTCTGTACCTAAAAGGTAAAAACGGAACCCTATTACTAAGCCTCCGCGATCTGTCTGTCTGTCAGCGGGCTGTATCTCATAAACGGTGAAAGTTAGAAAGCTGAATTTTTCCCAAATTATGTATTTCCTTTGCCGCTATAATAACAAATACTAAAATTAAAAACATATATATTAACGGGGGTCCCCATACAATAAACGTTTGTTTTTCATATTTATTATGCTCAACATTAATAATGCCAACAGGTAGACGCTTAAAACTAATATTATATAACCTTTCAAAATAAATAATTCAATAAAAATAAAGTAAATATTAAAGGGGGAATTCCATACAACAAACGTAATTATCTTTTATAGATGATGGTACGGAACCCTTAGTGTGCGAGTCCGACTCGCACTTGGCCAGTATTTTTTGGTTTATAAACACGCTTTGGGCTCTAAAAAGTGTTGCAACGATAGACATAATACACAGTAAGTAGAACTGTAGGTTCCTATAGCTAATCAGGTCATGGTCTCAATTACCCCTTGAATCGCCCAAGAACTAGTAACACTGTTGATTCGTTCCCAAGATAACAAAATCATAGGACAAACCTTCGTTTACGATACGAATATCTATTTTTAACTACGCGAAGGGTTTAACTTATTGACCCTATTTAAGAATAAGGTATAATTATAATAACTGTTATAAGAATATTTAATTTTAAAATTGAAACAAAATTAATATTGCCTATGCCTTTTTATTTTTTATTTCAATTTGATTTCTTTGAGACTATTTGCGTTGTATATATTTACGTTGGTTAGTAGGTCATGTTAGTTACAAAATCAATATTCCCATTGCTGGGCTCGGGTCTCCTCTCGTAGTGTGAGGGGTACAGGCCATAGTCCCCCACGCTGGCCAAGTGCGGATTGGCAGACTTCACACACCTTTAAGAACTTTTTTATGGAGAACTCTCAGGTGTGCAAGTTTCCTCAAGATGTTTTCGTTCACCGTAGCAAGTGATAATAATTATTATCTAATACGCACATAACTTTTTGCTAAACCAATAAGCTATTACTGCTACAATTACCATTAACATGCCTTTTTATTTATACTGACATGTATTAACGTGCATTAACTAATCAATTCTGTTTACCTCCCTCGGACAGAAGTATAAGTACAAATTATATGCAACAAACTGATAATTCCCATATTTAACACAAAATTATCAAAACAACAACAATTACATCTCATAATTACGAATTTTCCAATTATTACAACTTGAATACAATGAATGAGGGCGGATAAATATCTAATTAATTTGGTTGTAAGCTCTGTTGAGATTTCAATTCGAAATTTGAAATGTATCACATCGTTTACCTATTAAATACAGCTTATATGCTTAAATGCAAGTACTTGATGGTATTATGCTACCATCGAAGTTGTTAAAATGAACTTTTCTTACTTAAATTGTTTGGAGTATTACGAAGTACTTCTTCTCGTTATTATCAGTAATACCTACGTGAGAACAATTTCAGGAATCGTTTTAAACTCTGTTTGAAGTCTGTATACTCTGTTTTGATTGGAGGGTAAAAGGAAACGCAGAGAAAACTTTTCTTGCTTGAGATGTAGTTATAACTTAAATACGGTGTAAATACCACTATGGAAAAGCACGGATATGCGCAAGTTGTGAAGCCAACAATACAGTTCTTTGTACTAGTACAAAGAACTAGTCTTAAAGGATTCAGAGAAAATCTTGTCTTTAACCTACCTTTGTACAAGGAATTCTTGTACAATATCCCTAACTATACAACGGATTTTTTTTCTAAGAGACAGAAATACCAACTTCGATGAAAATTTTCAACCAATTTACAGCCCAAGCGTTATAAAAATAGTCCAAATATTGTATTTTCTCCCAAAAGTTTATTAAAGAAGCATTGTGCTGAATAAAAGAAATGGTCTAAAACATTCATGATACTGTTTGCACTATGGAAAATCGAACAGATCGATGTTATCGTAAAGCCAAACCTAACAGAATTACTACATTTCGTATCAAGTAACAATTGGAATGGAAGCAAAATAAACAAATACCTAGTCCATTGTAAAATGATTCTCATTTCATATTCAAAGATCTGTCACGCTCAGCTGTGTTGTCGACACAGGCATTCCAATTCCATTTTTGGACTATTTTTGAGCCGAGTTTTTACGAGTATAAACCAAAATCGATAGTCCGTTAAAGTTAAATGCTTTAAATTAATTATATAACATAGATCATAGACTGTGCATAGGCGATGAAATGTCTATGCAAAAATTATAAGTATATTTTTTTTTTCTACAATTAAATTAATTTTTTAGTCTACAATTAAATCTTAAGCCTAAACTTAATACTTAACTGGATTCTTAACAAAAGGAAGATACCTAACCATCAGTAAAATATGGTTTAAAATACTACCACTACTACGAGATTTTCATACTTAATATTGTCAATTTCCAATCAATACCCATTCGTGTTCTTTTTTGCTTTCAATTTTCTTTTTTTAAGTTCAAACTACCCAATTCAAGTCTCCAGATTGGGTAATCCATCTAGATTTTGCTTAGCAAAATGTTGAAATATCAAGTTATTTGTGAAATCAATAGTCACGTAACAGCGACCCTGCAGATGTAGTTATAAGATTCCATCATTATCATTATTATTGTATTTTGAACTACCACTGCTAACGAACACCCCGTATACTTCCATTACCTGAGTTTCAATTAAAAAAATATATTTTGAAGTTACGAAGAACCTCGTCGATAGCCAAAAGTTCAAATGAGAAACGAAGAATAGGTAACTTCTAACCCACGATAGATTTAGTCATAGATTTTGGAAAAAATATGATACAAGTAAGTTATAATTTACAATTACTAAGACTGAAATGGATGTTCCATTTAGAACTTACTTATGATATAGGTACATTATTGTTATTTGAATTTAATTGCTCCAATAGCAATTATTATCATTATTGTGATAATAGACAACAGACTAATAATACGATCAATTTTTCCATAATTTATTCCTCAATGAAGTTTCACAATTGAGCAAACATTATAATTAAATGTTTTAAATGAGAAATGCATTCACGTAGCAAAAGTAAAATCGCTTTATTACAAAAGAGTTACACAAGAGATGTCATCGTTAGAAAAAACCCAAAATTATAATTAAGCTAATACAAGACTATTGTCAACGGATAGATACTTTGTGAATATACGAGTATGTAGTTATTCAAATAGTTTTAAAGACTTATTTTGACTATCACAAGTTTCACAATATAATTTACATCGACTTAAAAACTAAAAAATAACGATTCTGAGAATTTAAAGGCCGATCGAAGCTAATATCGCAAAGTGGTCTTTATCGCCCTCAAGTTTCATAGATTTTCCCACACTTTATCTACCTATCTATAAATTACCTAATAATACGGGAAGGGTTCTACTTTCTGCAAATTTTTAAGAATAATGTAAGCACATGTAACATGGCTGAGTAAAAATTATACATGGTTAAAGTTTACATGGCAAAGACGTGTACATGTAAAGCCTACTCCACGTGCAGAATACGAAGTCAAAAATATCCTCTTCCTAGCTTTTCAGGAACTAAAAAAGACCTCGCAAAGAATGTCATGTTGGTTCTATTTGAATACTTTATTTAATGACGGGTCAGTCACGTCATAGTGGTCATTAATTTACCAAGATAGGCATCTTTGTATTGATTTTGACGAGTGAGTATTGAAATAAGTCTTTGATTAAATTTAGGGGAACTCTAACGCCTTTTAGTAGTTGATATCGAAGTATGTCAAGTTGCTATTCCTGGTCTGACTCTGTTGAGATACAAAAATCGTTGACGCTAATTTATTTACGCTGCGCCACTGATTTTAATAGCATCATCGTTTGAAAACTTGTTTATTTTTTATGATTTTATACTCCGTTTTCTCTCACAACTTGTAGGTATTATGTATTGGCTGAAGGTATAAAGCTTTATAGATGAACTTTCCAAAATTAACAGTAAAATTTTTAATGCAAAGGCGGCTTGCGTTGATCCTAAGTGATTGACAAAGTTAAGCTACTGCTGGTGCGGTCGGAAAGTGGATGGGTAACTGCTAAAAGCCACTAACCACTCCGTCAATCCGCACTAAAGCAAAGGGGAGAAATATCATCAAAGCCTTTGCAGTAATGAGAGAGCCGTACTCAGTAACGGCCATTTAATGGTTAAGGTTAGAATTAATAAAACAAAATCATATTCGAGTACAAATTAATAATCTTTATGTCTATGAATGGAGAAGTATTGTATCTATGTAGTAGAATCGAAGATAATAGGGCGTGAGCTCGAAAGCCGTTTTAAAGAAAGCATAGTCCCGTTGGATAGTAGTGCGTGTGACACGCGATCAACACATAAACAAACTTCGATGTGACGTCAACATACTAATAGCTGTGGTTTAGCCCGTAGGGAGTAGTTCTAGGTATGTCGAATACATTTATGAAGAAGAATCTTTATCGGTATATCGCATTGTATAGCGAAACTTAACACCACTTGTGCGATTGTTGTCATGTTTAGGAACCTTATTTTCTCATTATTCTGTAGCAACTCCCTGATTTACAGAGATTTGAAAATGATATTTTCGGAAATAAATAGACGGCCTATGTTGTCATTTCTAACTGAGCGATCACAGTAATGATAGTGTAGGTAATTAAAGCTAGTTTCAAATGTCAGTTTGCTCTCAAACAACCCCTGCAGTATATCAATATTGGTGCGGTACGGCGATATTGATACACTCCACATATCGTTATTAAATAAACCCACGCTGCAGTCATATGGCATGGTTATTTTAGGTCGGTTACATAATATGGAAATTATTGGCATAGTTCGATACATTTTAGCAGCTGGATTATTTACAGTTTACATAAATGTCACTAGCTCCTTTTTTAATAATTTAAATTTATAGCAGAGCGAATTAATCACATAAACTTAACTGTGAATTTCGCAGTGAGAGAGATAGGAAATTTGAATTACCACGGGAAGGCTTCCCGGGCATTAATTAACAACAAGCAGCGTACGAATATTGGGTGCGTTATGGATAAAATGCAATGCTGTTCGATTTCGTCCGTTAAGTACTTGATTAAATTTTACACGACTACCCAGGAGACCAGATGTTAAGTTTGTGGTTTTATCTACATTGAAGAAAAACTAAAGTTTACATTTTGGCAGCATACATTGTAGTTAATTCAATACAAATTTATAAATTTAATTACTTGGAATAAACGTTTTAGATTATAAAATACCTACAAAAATCGTAACGATAAAAGGATCTTTAATTAATATGTTGGAAAATAATAAAAACTATTCAAAGTCTTGGAAAGCCTTAACGCTGACATTTTAAAGCATTTCTCATATAGCGAATCTGGTTAGCTTTTTTTGTAATGATTTCTGAACTTACTGCGGGGCAATACAAGTCGTTATAAAGTCGTTGCTTTCAGAGTCTGTACTTCCAATGACGTATCGATTTATCAAAAGGTACTTACCTCCGAGTGTTCAGTCAACGGTTTTCTTCGTAAACTAGATTCTTGGTAGCGCGATGGCGGTGTAGGGTCTTCCCCTGACACAGCTCTTTGGTACGACCATCTTCGACCCTTAGTGTCGTTTTTCCCGTAGCTTTTGTCGCATTTATTCTCAGGTATACTTGAACAATCCTGGTATGGTTCTCCCTCGTGAATATTTTTGCTTTTTTCATCTTGTATCATTCGTCTAAAGTAGTTCGTTAGGCCTTCGCTGGCTACCCACGTCACCCTGAAATATAAATTATTGACGTATTTAAAATAGCTAAGAATAATGTTATCCTACTTCCTACTAATATAATAAATGTGAAAGTTTGTAAAGATTGGATATTTGGATTTTGGTTAGTCCTTCACGCTCTAACAGTTGAACGGATTAAGCTGATATTTAGCACGCAGATAGTTTGCATCCAGGAATAGAACATAGATCCTGATTATAGGTTCTCTTGGGATACATCCAATATTTTTTAGATGTATAAAGATTAAATATGCAAAGAGATGAAGTTTGACGATTGCCTTTTAACTAACAACAGAGGATGAGTCCTTTCAGGGACATGTGAAGTACTGTCTATCCCAATTGTTAACCTTACATAGGCAGTCTATGAACCATGTTAGAAGCCTTTATATTCCAATCAAATAAAATAGTTACTACACTGTTATAAAGTAGCTTTCAAAGATATATCTATACATGATCGTAGTGTTACGAACATGGAGTAATAAATTTGGAATAAAACTAAATGTCATATTGAAAAATAAACAAATAGCGCTGCAGAGAAACGGTTATAAAGTGCCAGTATTAGCTCATAGCTGACTGTATTGACCCGGACTATATTTGTAAATGTTTGCACATTTATAAAGATTCAACCTATTAACGGCTCACTAAAGTGAATTAGTCTCTGCACACAGTTGAAAAGACCTTTAGTTAATATGATCCCACTAATACCACCATTGAAACTTGAAACCATTCGTATAAAACTAAATTGTATTTTATTTAAAAGTATAATCGCGCTTTTCGTGAAAACACTAAACCACTTCAATTGAAGTATTTTTTTCTTTAACGTAAAAGTGCGAAGTCAAAAACTTACGGTAAAGACAAAAGGACGCGTGCAATGTAGGTAGTCTTAAACCTCAGACCAAAAAATATATAGACGCAGTGTTTGGAACAAAAAATTAGGTAATTTTTTTTCTTTTTTTACAATCTGACGTAAGTCACCGAGCATGGTCTGCCTAGCAATGAATCAGGAAACGTTATTATTTGTTATTAAAGTTATGTTTTTCCTACTACGAAGACTGAGTCTATACATATATTTTTTGGTCTATGCCTTAAACACTTTATACGGCTATTTAGTAAAGAAATCACAAACGTAAAAGCTATTGTATAAAAATATCACTGAACTCCAAATAGGTATTGATTTATAAAGGAGAATATGTCATATCACGAAAAAAAACAAATTAAAAAGCTAGTGCCTAAAACGACTCAATTGCGCATTTTAGCGCGTAGATATCCAATTAAAGCGGAAGAAATATTAGGGTAAATATTAAAAACTAATATTAGATTTACCTGTTAGATCGGTTGGATTTAGATGTGGACTTTTTTCGTCGAAGCCAGCTTTGAGAGTCCAAGCCTGAACTCATCGATATAGCACGCTGTTGTAACAAGGAATCATGAAGATAAGATTCATTTAAACCTGAAAAAGAGTGATTTAGTCTGTAATCCCTATGTCTTTAGTCGCCCACCCCCTTGGGAAGGGGATCTTCCAACGGTAAGTGCAAGTCACCTTCCCCTCTTATTTTTTTGGCATTTTATACCCCCCTCCCCCTTGGTGATATATGGTGAAGTTTAAGACTAATTACCCCTCCCCTAAATCACGTATATTTTTTATTATGTACGTACAAAAAATCACAAGTTTTTTTTTAATCTTTATAAAATACAGGTAATAAATACTTATTGCTTTATCTGAAAAAATAAATAGACGTGATTATATTGGTACACCCCCGCCCTTTTGTGATTTTTCGGGATTTTTTATAGACCCCCCCTTATTGAGTCTTACATGATTAATATACAGCTTCTTAGTAGTGCATTCAGTTACGCAATACGTGGTCACTGCGGTATGCGGTCTTACAGACTTACTTAAATGAAACCTTTAACAGTGAGGGAAGAAAACTGCTTCAATCAGCGTGGAAAACAACTTTAATCTTCCTATCTATTTTAGTAACAAAGAAATGACTACATCGTTATTTATGTCGTTAGAAAAAAATCATGAACTAAAAAAATAATAGATAAGTCATGTTGGGCGTTATATTAAACAGATTTATAAGGCGTAATTTTTTAGTACACAATGGTCATTGTTAAAGGTTTCATTTAAGTAAGTCTGTAAAGTTTTTTTTAACCCTTGTTTACTTATAGATTCGTTGTTACAGCAATTACATACTAAGAAAATATAAATGTCTCTCTATTTCGGCAAAAGGGGGGGAGGGGGGTCCCTTATATTTTTTAACCCTTTCAATTTCTAGTTATACACTTTGCGGAAATATTTCAAGCACCTTCCTATTACACTTTAATATTGATATTCCTGTGTTCAAGATTAAGCTCTACAATTGACTGACGGTCAATATCTAGACTTAGGTTAAAATCTTTCGAAATAAGGCGCTAATTTAACCATTAGTTCATATGTTTAACCATTTGTCGCCTTAACTACGGATCAAAAAACCGACCCGTTTTGATAGAATTACTTAAAGATAGAGAGCTTATCTGTTTGTACGAAACCTTAAAAAAATAAATTATGTTATTACTCACTATGCACGCTATTTGAAGGGTAATCTCCTAAGGCGGGGGTTACACAGAGGATTGGCTGGCTGCCTACAAGACTGCCCTCAGAACCTTGTATTTGGTTGGATGCTTCACTGTGACATCCCGAGAGAGTAGAGTTACTGCGGCCCAGAGTTGACGTTGAGATCAAGCTACTCATACTGCCAGGAATCTCCTCCTCCTACGAGAAAAGGTAAGGTTAGTAAGTAAAGTCTTTATATAAACCTTACGTACGAACACAACTCCTAAATGGATAAGCCGATTTTATTTAAAAAAATGTAGTTGATTTGAAAATTGTGAGTAGGTAGGCCTTGGGTGCCGAAAGCACCGAATCAGAAAATTCTGTTGTATTTTTAATTAATTTACTGATAATTTTATTACTAGTCAGACAAAGTCATATGGCCCACTCTTAAATTTTTGTGAAAGTAGATCTTTGTATACTTAGCCACAGATTAGAAAATAGTTGCTTTGTAAACTTAGCTCTTATT
>LGAG01001195.1:153846-165431 GCA_001278395.1 Lerema accius | reverse complement strand
GAAGCTACAATTAACGTTCGTCACTTTTCGGCTCGATGGCTCCCTCTATTCTTTTTATGGGTCTGTGACCTGAGTTTTATCTTACTCGATTGAATACATGAATACGAGGATCGCTTTATATTGCACAAAAGTTCAATTTAGTTTGTAGAGAACAATAAAGATGTAATTCTCATCCTCCAGAACAGGCAGCAAGATTGCACGCCGCAGGGTTCTTGACTTTCTTCTTTGGTAGTGTATTTCGTTCCAGTCAAATTGTCTCTGGTTTCGGATACATTCGAGTTAACGGAAACGAGCAAATGAAATTTTAAAAGATTTAAAAGTAAATATTTTGAACAATATTGAATTCGATGTAGTGTTTTCTTTTACACTAATTACTATAGAGCTGCCATAATATTTAATAATAATGATAAAATACGGTGATAATTTACAAGGCAAGAACGGTTGCCAAATAATTTTTTTACTACTTTGATTGATGATTGAGGTAACAGTAAAAGAATCTGTTGCTGCAATATTTATTGTTACCAATAATATCATTAACATAAACAGTCAATTTCGATATGAAGTACAAAGCAAGTTTCTTTTCTTCTTTCACAGTAGACTTGGTGTTCCTGGGGAAATAACGGCCTTATTAATTAAATCATTTACATTCGTGTTGCTTCTTACAATTACTATCTATGAAATCGCACTGAAAATGCCATCATGCACTGCCGGCTGATTTGCTAATCTTATTTAGTTACTTAAAAAAAAGTAGACTCATAAAATTAACAATTTTTGTTAATATCTTTTTACCTAAAGATACAATCATTGAAGAAATATTTGAGTGAATGATTATTTAAAAAACTAAAATGCACGCTTTTGTAAAAATAAGAACTAAAAACTACAAAAAAAATACTTTTCAAATTATTGCATCGGTCCTTAAAAACTATGCGGTTTTAAATTGATCCATATGTCAAAGCCGGTGAAAATCACGTTGAAAGTTTCCGTTACAGACAGAGATACATTGCTAGCTAACACATACCTTTACGAAACCGAGCGAGCTAAAACAAAATTGACGTGCATAAAGCCTGCCATTGACAATGCGTCCATCAGTCCAAATAGATGGATTGTCTTCTAAAAACGTTCCGTGAATGTGAAAAACCAATTCCATATTTTTGCACGTCACTTATCTTTCGATTTTCAAACGGATTGAAATCCATGCATCCAATCCAAATGTGATAAAGAGAATTTGATTATTACTGCCCATGGCAATTAAGTGTAATCGTATGTTGTTTGTATTTTAGTTCACACTAGACGGTACCCGCGGCTTTGCCCGCGGAAGAGTAGAATTCATCCTAAGGGAACCTCTAAACGGGATAAAATCTATGTCTTATTCCTGCATCCGAACTATTTGTGTACCAAGTCTCAGCTTAAGCCGTTCAACGGTTAGACCGTGAAGGAGGGACAAACATCCAACCATCCAAACATCCTTACTGTTGTGGAATTTGGAAATTATAACGATGTTCGTTTTTCAATGATGTAATTCACTTCGAAATTTACAAATATTGCGAATTTACCAAAAAGAAGGATAATAATATAACTTTGAACGTATTTCGTCTCGAATGTTTGTTCCCACCATGACAGTTGTCAGTTTTGTCGCCGGCGCGCGCGCTCAGCGATTGGTCGCCGTATTCGGCTGCGTTCAGTTGTAGTTTAGGCGCGAACATCTTCCCCCCTCTCAACGACCTGAGGATGTTGAGGAGATTCTTCACCGGATGCCGAAGGTAATGGACAAAGGTTATGTATGACGCGACGCAGGGTGCCCTTTGTGGTGAAGACGTCAGCCACTCGCACGATGCCGTCTGCTCCGGGGTAGAGTTTTGTAATTCGCCCCGTACGCCACTTGAGTGGAGGCAAGTTTGCTTCCGTGATGACCACCATGTCATCTTTAACTAGGTGTCCCTGGTTGACTCGCCATTTAGCTTTTTGTTGCAGCTCACACAAGAACTCGTTGCGCCATCGTTCCCAGAAATTTTGCCTTGTTTGCTCAATTAGAAGGTATCTCTTGAGGCGGCTAGTCTTGATAATCCAGTAATGCTGGTGATGGCAAAGAGGTGAGTGGTCTACCGATCAGGAAGTGCCCAGGGGCTAAAGGAAGTAAGTCGGTTGGATCGGAAGACAGAGGAGTAAGGGGTCTGGCGTTAAGAATTGCTTCGATTTGTACAAACAAAGTCGATAACTCCTCGTACGTGAAATGATTATTACCTAACATGCGATATAAATGATGCTTAGCAGACTTAATACCTGCTTCGAAGATCCCTGCGTAATGGGGGAAGAAGGGGGTGAAAACCTGAACGTTATGCCTTCGTCAGCCGCGTAAGAGAAGACTGAATCATTTTTGTCAATTATTGATTGTAAGAATTTATTGATCTCACGGTTTGCGCCCACAAAATTTCGACCGTTATCGCAATATATTTCGCTCGGTTTTCCCCTGCCTGCGAGAGATAAAACGTTTCAAGCATAGAATGAATACATCAGTGCTTAAATCAGATGCAAGTTCTAAGTGTACTGCTCTAGTTGATAAACATACGACGAGGCATAGATAACCCTTTACTATTTTACAACCACGGCCAAGGCGGTCGCGAACAGGAAAAGGACCTGCAAAATCAACGCCTGAAACTTAAAAAGGTAAATTAGGAGTCACCCTGAGCTTAGGTAAGTTACCCATCATTGGAATAACTGACTTAGCTTTCATTATTCTACATATTTTACAGTTGTTTACTGTGCTCCTAGCTAAGCGTCTGCCTGCAATAGGCCAATACGTTTGACTGTCTGATTGATGTTGTTTTATTAAATAGGTGAGTCATTTTTTCATTTCATTAGCACTTAATGGACCTGTATATTTTGAATTAGGATATCTAGAATTATTGATGAATCTAAGCAAATAAGGAAGGCTTCTGTGTAGTGTAGTAAATTTAGAAAACCTTTCAAAGTTAATTATTTGATTTGCATGTGTAGATATAGAATTATTATTAGATGTAGTTGCATGTGTTGTTATTAGATTAAAATTATTATTATTACTAGTATAAGTTTTTCTTTTAGGTAAATCATTTATAATTATATTGCAATTATTAGGCCACTGCGATTCGTCGCTTAGTAAAATTGAGGCCCTTGCCACCATAAGGTAGCACTTTGAAATGAAATGTCCTAGTTGTTCGTATTCACACATGAACTTATTATAGTCGGTGCGTAACGATGGATTTTTATTCAACCTTTTCTCAGTATTTATTAATCTATTTTTAGCAATTTGATAAGAATCACCTAAAACATCAGGTGAATCGCACAAAGGAATTTGTACCTACACAAAATCTACCATTTTCGTCGCGGCAAGTAGTATCATTCTAGAGTTTCTCACAATACTGGTCGTCTACAGAAGGATTGGTACTGGTAGGTATTTCTTCCAGTTCCCAAAATTTAGAGAGTTGCTGTTGTATTTGTTTACTGAAGTTGCAATAGATATTATTACAATATTTCCCCCCCATGGGGCCAGCCACTATCCAACCTAATTGTGTTTCTTGTAGTGTTGGTTGTTGAGGGCCTAGTTTAAATCTAGAAGAGCACAGAAGATCCCAGAACACGTCCGCTCCAAGGAGAATGTCGATGTCAGACGAATAATAGAAGTTGGGATCTGCTAATTGGATGTGAGTTGGTATGTTAGTCTTGCCCCGTGTGTTAGTCTTACCCCACCTTACCTTATATGTATAATTTTTTGTTATTGATTACCTCAACCAAAGCCGTAGACAGAAGAGCCCGGTTTGAGGTCACAGAAGACATGCTAACAACACAAGAAGGATCCCTAACTTTGGTAGGTACAGCTGAAGAAGAAGAAGGTAAGTTATTATGGTTAGGACCTGTATTAGATGTTGGTAAAGTTGTAGATGTTTGTTGATTATTTTGTTCTGATGTTGATGTTTATAGTTGTGTATTATAATGAAGAGATGTTTGTTTGTGAAGAAGTAAGTTGTGTTTTAATTTACATATGCGACATCCACCTAGTCGGCATTGAGAAGATCGATGTCCTCCACGTAAACCAATTGCTACAGATTTGCCACTTCATAACTTTAGCAATCCTGTTATCAACAGGTAGTGATTTAAATTTCGAACATTCATAAAGCTTGTGATTTTGTTTACATGATAGGCAACTGTTATTGTATTAAATGATTGTGGTGAAGAAGGTGAAGAAACAGAGAATGACTTCGATTTGATGAAACTATGACGTTTTTCCGGTTTGGTAGTTTTACTAGAATTAATTGTTTGTAAGACCGTCGCACGCTGACGAAGAAAATCAAAGAAGTCGGATAACGTCACACTCTCCTGGGTGCTCCTAAATTCCTCCCATTTTCTAGCTGTGGCAGAGTCGAGTTTTGCAAACACCATGTATATTATAATAGAATCCCAATATTCAGTAGGTTCCCCTAACACATTTAATGCACTTAGGTTCTTAGAAATTGTATCTATTAATTCGCGTAAACATTTTTCAGATTCTTTAATAATAGGCTCAATCGAAAATAAACCTTTGATGTGTTCATTAATTAAAAGTCGCTTGTTACTAAATCTATCGCAGAGAAGAGACCACGCGATTGCATAATTTACAGACGAAACTGTGACAGATTCAATCGCTGAGCTAGCGGAGCCCTCCAAATATGATTTCAAATAATGGAATTTACTAATGTCATCGATGCTATCGTTGTTGTGAATTAATGATAAATACATGTCTCTAAATTCTAACCATTTATTCGGCTCACCGTTAAATGGAGGAATTTTCAATGGAGGTAATTTTAAATTAATATTATTTTTAGAATGACCACAACCACTAGAACATACAGAAGCAGATTCCTGTTTAGAAGAATTTTCAAATAATTGTAACAACCCTTGTGGCTCCGCTACTAAACTATAAAATCTATTTTCAATTTCCTCTCTTTCTTTCATTTGCAAATCTTCATTTTCATCTAAAGATTCAATTTTAATTTGTATCTTCTCAAAACTATACGACAAATCTTGAAACTTACTTAATCGCAAACTTAATTCGTTACATTGACTTTTATTTAATTTACACTCTAAAAGAGGCGTTAAAAATTTTTCAAAAAGTGTTATACGAGTTTTAACACGTCCTCTTTGTGCGATAAGTTCCTTTAGTTCCGACATTATGTAAGCGCAAACGATGATGTATCACAATTCGAATGAAATAATAACGTAAAGAATTATAACAAAATAATGATTCAACCAACCTCCAAACCCAGTACAAACCGGGCAGAAAATAGAGAGGAGCGCCACGCAACTGACGGCACCGCGCCGCTCGCGATGTCCGTCGTTAGATAGAAACGATAGAATATGTCGAACGCCGCGACAGACGCGAGCCCGCTGTCGTATCGTTCACCGCTTCGATATGGGATTAGCCGCCGCCTGGAATGATCGGCAAATATGATTATAACCACTGAGAAACAATGCTTGCCACTTGTATTAAGAAATCATTCGAAATAATAGAATGAAGATTGAAATTAATAATGATGAAAATATTAGGTATTTTGTATAGTGTGTACGATTAATTTTGCAAAATAAGACTGATTTCTATTGTAAATATAAAAATTGTTGTGTCGAAATAAATTGAAGATATTTAAAGATATATTTTAGTAAAAATACAATATTTCGATGAATTCTATCTGTTACAATAACGATGTTATAAAATATGTGGGTAAGAAGAACTAACGTATTCGAGAATGTTATCGAAGTAAGTTAGCACAAAACGAAGCAAAATGAAGATGTATATGATGAAAAAGGATGTGTAATAGATAGGAATAGGCTGTACTTCCCTCGGTTATGGATTGTTTCACCTCTTCCTCAGGAATATCGCCTTCCAAAAGATGTAATAATGGTCACCGCCTTCTTACGTCCTCGCTCAAATATTACGTCGTCGGGTCACCAAAATATGTTGTGGAATTTGGAAATTATAACGACGTTCGTTTTTCAATGACGTAATTCACTTCAAAATTTACAAATATTGCGAACTTACCAAAAAGAAGGATAATAATATAACTTTGAACGTATTTCGTCTCGAATGTTTGTTCCCACCATGACAGTTGTCAGTTATGTCGCCGGCGCGCGCGCTCAGAGATTGGTCGCCGTATTCGGCTGCGTTCAGATGTAGTTTAGGCGCGAACACTTACAAACTTTCACATTTATAATATTAGTAGGATTAATGAGAGATGTTTGTTTTAATTTTTTTATAAGACAAGTACAATAACACCCTAGTCTTATGATCTCTAACAAGTTCAATATTGTAGTTAACTTTAAAAAATCCACTGTACAGCGTAGTCACTGCAACAGTATACACGTAATTCTGTTTGACTGCAACCAAACGGAAAATATAGTCAATAACGTCGTAATTTTGGTTGCATCCATTTGGAACGCATCTATTTAGAAGCATACTAAATAGGAGCATCGTCAATAGCGGGCTTAAGTGTATCATTGATACCTACATGAATAAATGATTTTGAATTTGAATTTTGAATAAAAGCGTATTAAATACACATTTACCGTATAAGGACAAAGCAATTGTTCCTGTATTTATTTTTTCTGAGGTACGTCGGGGACATCAAACTCGCTAACTTGCGCTTCCACGAGTTGTTTGCTACGAAGTTTGACTATAGCGTGACTCGGCACGTTAGGATCCTCCATTTCAAATTCGATCAGTCCTGTACAGAAAAAAAAATTATGTACTATTAGCCAAGTGTAACCGAACTAGAATGCCTATAATCGATATTTTTCTGAGAATCCATACAGCACTGGTGTTCATCACTATTAGGTTATAATTTTGTGGTATCATTATTTTACAAAATGACATCAGCTAATGTCAAAATGTGGAATCGTATTATAATTCCGTGTATACGTATTTATATTTATTTACCTATAGCTACTTATCATAAGTTCTATTAATGCTTAACTACAATCCAACTGATGGTAAGTGACGATGTAATCTTAGGAGTTAATTAAAGCGCACCAACTTAGAAGAAGGCTATTCCCTCTTGACTTGATGACACTTACATTAGAAGTATATCGAATGGACAAACCAACGCTGGCAATTTATATATTAATTACTACTTATCTTAGATTTTATACCATTCATTAATACTGATATGCATTATATATCAACGTAAGAAAAAGTAATTGCTGTATAAGTTCAAAAAAGTTTTCAATAGAGCCCAAAAACTGTTAGTCTCTCAATATAGTTAAAACCGATCGTGTGTAGTTATCATGAGCATAACGTATTAGATTTTTACATAATACTCTTTCTACGTACATTTGTAATGACCAAAAAGTTACATATATAAATTAATGTTAAAGATCACACTAAATGGAACATTACACGAACGTTGTAATACGTTTTTCTTTCTATGAGCACATACTGAATGAAGCTTTCGTAGGTACTTTACTTTGTAAAGTTCATGTCTCAACATATATCGGCTTGACCCGCTTTGACAGTACCGGAAATGAGCTCACATTTAACCTGACAAATTCCCCAGGACATTTAAACGAAACAACTTACAGAACCTACTTATTATTTATTATTATCTTATTATAAAAAGAACAATTATTCGTATGTTTGTCACTGAACTCCTCTTAAACGACGCGACGGACCGTTTAATTGCTAATTACCGGGAAACTAATTGACAGACACAGATATAATTGAACTAACATTCTTCATTATACTAAACTAATTGCAACTAATCTAGAGCAGGCATTGCACAACGCCGCATGAAGTTAGACGTCGAACATCCTGTCGTACTAATTAACTAACGAAGTTCAAACGCGATCACACATCCTGTCGTGAAGTATAAATACTTGATTGTCTTTCCAAGACTTACTATAGATTACAAGGAATTCATACAGACATTTTTGAAAATAAATAGAATAGCTGCCCTACTGCTGGGCTCGGATGACGTCACATTGTGAGAGGTAGAGGCTATTATCCACCCCGCTGGCCAAGTGCAGATTGGCAGACTTCACATACCTTTGAGAACTTTATGCAGAACTATCAGGTGCGCAGGTTTCGTCACGATATTTTATTTTACAGAACTTAGTGATAATTTGTTTCTAATACGCACACAACGTTAAAAGTTAGTAGTAGTTGATGTTCACGACAAAAAATAATTTTCTAGTTGAACATCACTCTGTAATGAATTTCATACCGATATTTTTACTCAGTAAACTTGAGTGTCTTAAGTTACCTCTTTTAGCGTACAAGCTTTATCTATTTGTTTTATGCATATATAATACATACACTTACTTTGATAGATTTTTTAAAGTGTAAACATTTCTTGCTTGTAGGTATTTTTAAATTCCACGTCACACAATCTTTTGTTTAAAAATGCGCTTGTTTACTTACAGTAACTTTTTTTTTGTCTTTAGTTTGCCCGAGGGAAGCGGATGGAAGGATTATTGCATGAAATGGATAATTAACGGAGGTAAAAAATTTATCTGAGATTTCGCAAAAATTTAGAGTACCGTTTTCTTATTTTTAGGCGCACGACAGTAGGAAAATATCGCAAACTCTCAAGATTTTATAAATACCTTTATTTTTTTATTTATCACTCTATTCTGCATTCTTCTAAATTTGTCCATGGGTAGACGTTAATATTTTAGTCAATATTAATAATTCATCACCATAATCCCATCTAATAACTACACCATAAAACTAGCCTTCGATTCTCTCAATGGCATTGGTCAGATGCGGAAACAAACCTTTTAGATAGGTACCCGTGATGACCTAACACTATCCTGAACCTCTCTCCTATCCTGAATATCCTGAAAGTCTCTCCTGCTTAGTGCTTAGTGTGCAAGTGAACAGTTACCTCCTAGGACGAACCAGAGAATTTGACCTCAACTTTATTAACAATAGGACATTCCTTACTTGAAAATATTAAAGACTAGACGATGCCCGCGGCTCCGCCCGCGGAAAAGTCGATAATCAAAATATTGATTTCGTCCCAAGGGAACCTATAATCGGGATAAAATGTATCCTATGTCCTATTCCNNTCCAAATATCCAAACATCTTTACAAACTTTCACATTTATAATATTAGTAGGATACTATTATTAACATTTATCATCGCGGACACAAACATTTTAAAATTATAACGGGTCACGGCCAAGCTCTAGAATAGTCCAAGCAATCGAGTCGAAATATTGGCAAAAATAAACGAATTGAAAGCATTTATAAATAAACCTACTCGTTTATAGCTGCACTTTAATGCAGAGTTCGTGTTTCCGATCTTGAAATCATCTGAATTGATATTTGACACATTCGAAAATAATCGGCCGCTTTTGTAGCCGCCCACAGTCGATCGAGTGATTCTATTCGTCCGAAAATACCGAAAATAGTACAATCTATATCAAAGCTTTAGGGAATACCTACATTATTTACATTAATGACTCCACGTTATTTCGGAAATCCACTTCGTGATAAGAGTATGAGACAGAAAGGTCCCGTGACCTGTATAATTAACACTGGGAATAATTTGTAAATATGTAATACCTATTCGTTTTTATTTTATTTTCAAAATTTTTTTTTTTGCATAGCGTGTTTTTCGTTAAATTTCTAAACGTCTGTAGTACCGACTTTACAAAAATTTCGTGTTGAATTTAAGAGGGCCCAAGTATGTCGAGTTGTCGAAATACTTCATTGGACCAGCCAAACCATTGGAGCTATTAAAACGTCGTCTTAGGATAAGTTGTCCAATGTGATGGGGATTCTCGTAAAATATATGAAAATTAAAAATCTGGAGTACCTGATGTGGAAACTAAGGGATTAGCAAAGCTGTAACAGATTAAATTTTGCAGTAAGAAAAGCCTTACCTATAGTTTTGTGTAAAAGTAAATATAACATTAGGTTTACAGTTGTTTTATTAACATATTTTATTTTATTGTTATTTAATATTGATGATTTTTAAATGAAATATTTACTGTATTATCACAGGATATATCTATATTATTGTTTTAAAATGTTTTTCTCTTTTTGTCACGATTGGTATTAGAATGTAACTTTATTGTATCCACCATAATTTGCACAATAAAATCGCTATTATCTGAAATAAAAAAAATATAATAACTAATATAATAAATTGCTTTCTTACCTCCTTCAGCGACAACTTCATCTTTGTAATGATCTCTCATGAACCTCGCCAATATGTTGTGATAGAAGACGTTGGCGTTCATCCTCACTTCTTGCGTGACCTCCATCTTAGCAACGGCTTGCATCAATACGTTCAACTTTTGTCGGGACGTGAGGATCAGCTTGTCGACTGGGTGAAAAAATACATTTAAAAATATATCAGAAATATATATAAGGTAAGGTGGGGTAAGATTAACACACGGGGCAAGACTAACACTGTCTATTATCTCGATATGCACTTGAAGAAACGACATGTGTGTGTTTTAGCCGAGAACATTTACGTTTGTTCTATCTTACAGACTGGAAGACTTTCGTATTTAAGCTATACGTATCGAGATAATAGACAGTGTTAGTCTTGCCCCGTGTGTTAGTCTTACCCCACCTTACCTTAAATATCAAGGTGGCGATTTCCAAGCCAACGGAGCCCAGTTTCGCATTGATATATGTCTACTTTAACATAACTTACGTTCATATTATTTATCACAATTATTTTGCTAAGCCAGCTACTATTTAAACCATCACATGACTTCATTATTTAACATAATTACCTATGACCTATCACTAGCATAAGATGTAGGTACTTTATTATTAAAACAGAAAATACTTAATTATTCTTCCTAAACAACATGATTTAATTACGCCGTTTAAATTGTGGTCACCTTACAAATGGATACGTATGTCAAATAACACAAGATGGATTACCTTAGGATAAACTTAAAATCTCTACCAAAAAATCAAACTAGTGTAAAATAAGGTGAAGTAGACTTAAAGCACCTAAGGTAATTCACCTAGGTTACAAAAAGTAGACTAAAGTTCACCTATTGATTTTAGGTGAATAAAGTCTACTTTTTGTCAATGGCCGTTAAAAAAATAATTATAAAATGACATGACTGTATAATAATCGTAGCATTATTCAGTAACCACAGATACTAACCTACGTCCTTTTAATATACAGGAGACATATAGACCTATATACCTTCACAATATACACGTGTCAACAAATAAAAGGTGCCCCTAATAAACAAACTTGTTAACCACAATATTCGAAAACAAATTATCTATCTATAGAACGATAACTAAGCTTGAAGGTACCAATATATTATAATAATTATATTGCTGAATAAAACGTATAGAAAACCTACACAAAACCTCCCCACGACACCGAGACAGACTAACAATTTAATTATATTGATCTCTGACTACTCATATTTATTTGTGGCTTACATTTTCGGCATGAATAGACTATTGAATTGAGGGCGTCATTAGAGGGAGAACTACGCACGTGTAACAAAAACACCAAACAAATTAGATGTCTACTGCGAAATCATTTCAGTTTAAACAAAGGTGTTCTTAAACATTTTTGATGACCGATCGTCCCCTG
>LGAG01001195.1:123617-142482 GCA_001278395.1 Lerema accius | reverse complement strand
TAGACATTGAACAGACTTGATTTTTTAAATGTATTAAAAACATAGTTTTTATTTATTTTTTAAACATTTTAATGGACGCTACGTATCTATCCAGGTTAAAAGTTTGTTTTGACGTATACCAATGTAAGTTAAAATAGCAAAGTTTAAGCAGACAGCCAAATATTCACATAAAGTGTATTATTTTTAGCACAAATATTATTTTGTAATTTGTCAACATAGATTTAGATAAAAAAAAATGTACATATTTACCTTACAGAAATTGGTTAAGTAAACTTTAAATTAGATAAAATAAAAAATAACAATACTTTTAGTATCGTACACATGCATAGAAATAATACAATTATTTAATTTTACCTTATTACTATTAATATTATTATAGCATTTCTATGATTGTAACAGAATTATTACTATGATTGTTATTGGGAGTAAGTCCTTTTATGTGACTGTACTTACTTCATCTGAATCGATCATGAGAGGGGATGAGGGGATCATGAGGGGGGAGATAAATAATTAACAAATTCATAAAATGTCTCTGATCAAAACATTCGAAGTGGATTGGATTCAAATAGAGCAGTTGAACCAAACGCGTAAGTAACACGATCTGCATGGCGCTTACGACCTTTTGGACGCGACTTTGTGATTAACATGGCGCGTATCGAAAAATGCAACGGCTTGAACCAAACGCGTAAGTAACACGATCTGCATGGCGCTTACGACCTTTTGGACGCGACTTCGTAATTAACATGGCGCATAAGAAAATATTTGACGGAAAAGCTATGGGCATGGCGCTTACGACATTTTGAAAGTCCGGGTTCGCGCGTAACTGGAAAATGTACCGGCAATAATTAAGAATAATGCAAATAAATAATTATTTATAATTACTAGCTGTTGCCCGCGGCTTCGCTCGCGTGACAGATCATTTTATTTATATGTGAAACGGAACGTTTATTAACTGACCAAGATGGCGACTGCGATTTGTTTGTCATTGCCAGTGTCCATGGCACCCACAACACAGGGAATCCTAGGGCTATAGGTGTACATACGTGTATAGTGTTATTTCTATTTATTAATAATATAGACTTATAATTTGTACCTACTCATTAAGACACGACATTTCGAGTCGGATTTTTTTAATGGTAGGTATGAGTCAATGCTTGATTTTACTAGATAAGTTAATTATATATGATGAATTGATAATTAAGTAAGTACTACTAGGTCTAGGTACCTATCAACTAGATAGGTTGTACTCACCTGAGTCAAACGAAACTTTTCCATCTTTTTCTTTTTTGTGTATCGAATTCTATCAAGTTGTTTGCGCTTGTTAAAATTTTCCTGATGGATACTTTCCAGAACTCTCTAGAAAATAAAAGAATTTACATCGTATTTTTATTAAACAATTAATGCAAAATCCATAGAACCAACTAAGTTTACAATATTAAATACATTTATAATCATGTGTTAAAAATGTAGACACCTATTTAATTTGCTACCAGAATTTTTCGTGCTACCAACATATAAATACCTAGGTACATACTTACAAATGACTTAGCATCAAAAATTGTAGCAAGAAATTAATCGTAAGTACTAACATCTGCTTGGCTATTCATGTATGTGAGCTGAAGCCTTCTGTGCTCTTGAAAGGCATTCCTTAAGAACTGCTTGTCTCCATATACAGCGACGCCCAGTTCCTCGCGCCTCGTCGTGATGTCCTTCCTGAGCTGACGAATGTCGCGAGAGTATCGCTTCTTCTGTTTTGCCAAGTCGCCCTCATGGATTTTACGGTCACGCTCTGAGTAATTTAAACTAATCATTATAAATAAACTAGACGTCGCCCGCGGCTTCGCCCGCAGAAGAGTAGTTAAAAAAAATATTAGATTCATCCCATCCTACTAAATGTGAAAGTTTGTAAAGATGTTTGGATATTTGGATGTTTGTACCTCCTTCACGCTCTAACCGTTAGACGGATTAACCTGAAACTTGGCACACAGATAGTTTGCATTCGGGAATAGGACATAGGATATATTTTATCCCAATTTTAGGTTCCCTTGGGATGAATCTAATATTTTTTTTAACTACTCTTCTGCGGGCGAAGCCGCGGGCGACGTCTAGTTTATAATATTAGTAGGATTATAAATATACGCTAACATAATCATACCCCCGCAGTAGGATTCCCTGTGTCGCGGGTGGCATGGACAACATAAATAACACATTACTAACACCCATGACCCGGGGACAAACATTTATCTGTCATATAAATATCTGCCTCGGTCAGGATCCGAACCCGGGACATCTCGCTTCGCAGGCAGGGTCACTATCAACTAGGCTACGGGGTCGTCAAAATCGTTAAAAGAAAAACAAAAAAATGGGTATATCTCTGTTATGGACGCGGCTGTGTGTTGTACATGAATACGTTTAAGTTATAGCTATTTGTTTTTAAATAACAATTTTTATTTTATGTATTTACTTACGTCGTACAATTTCACTGTTCTCGCTTATTGTAATTAATTCTTTGATTCTTTAGCTATCCAGTGGTAGGTATAATTTAAATTTGGATGTAGATGATCGATTCGAAACTACAACGCTAAATCCCCCGATTTTGTTATCATTTGATTTTTAGGATTTCCGTCAAAAATCCGACTGCTCAAAATGGGAGGAGGGGGGTTAATTGAAAAAAATAAGACTCATTATATCGCAATCCTTCAAGCCGTTTAAAGGCTCTGCAGACTAGAGCGTGCCAGAGAAATAGACATACATACATACGAAACAGATAACCCTCTTTGTGCAGTCGGGTATGAAAATCAGTCATGATAAACACTTGTAAACCTACGAAATGCACGATCTAATTCCCTATTCCTCAACTATCATCGAACGTTCCAGAGCACCGTATATTAATCCCTTTGTTGCAGACATTACTCGCGTACTACTTATGCATCATGTGCTTGAGTTAACGCACTAAGCATCGGTACTCCTATGATCACATATCCGTCTTCAACTCAAGATTAGGCTTCTACTAATTAGTGAGTGCACAATGTGTTGCTAACAACATCGCCTTAACTTAATCCCATCAAATGGGATCGTTGTGAAGCTTATCATGGGATCGTTGTAAAGCTATATAACTTAGAGTTATATAGGTTATAAAGATACATTCCTCGCTCTGTGGGTTATAATAACCGCATTCAAAGGATTGTTTGTATTATAAGTAGAGATAATTTTTAAAGTAAAATATAGCCAATTTTATTTTAGGGAAAACGTATCGTTCCAGTGGTGAAAGAATGTTTAAAATCGAAAAACGCATTCAAACGATTTTGTTTGTATTATAAGTAGGTAGGTAGAGATAGTTTTTAAAATAAAATAAAGCCAATTTTATTTAGCCAAAACTTAGCTTTCTACTGTTGAATGTTTTTAATCGAATAGTTTGATTACTTTCTACATAATGTAGGTATAGAATCGCACACAACCATTACCTAACAGTCCTTTTTTTAACTTGTCTTATTTTTAAAGCAAAAACATTCATTTTCAAAGCAATTATTGTGAATATGTGATATTAAAGTGATGAAATAACATAAACATTACTGTAAAAGTGTGAATAACATGCAAGTGTTTGATTTCCGTTACAATACGTAAAACTGCGTGCTAAATAGGACAAGTTAAAAAATGGACGGTATTTCGGAGATATATACTTACCTAATTATTTTAAAGTAGACAATTGTACTTACCATACAACTT
This sequence comes from Lerema accius, assembly GCA_001278395.1. NCBI lineage: Eukaryota > Metazoa > Arthropoda > Insecta > Lepidoptera > Hesperiidae > Lerema > Lerema accius. Next base: position 138,756 of record LGAG01001195.1, on the reverse strand, counting down.
TATCAAGCCCCTGTACTGGTTTATTTTATCCTTGATAACCCAATTCTCATCTTGCATCCCATGGATGCGTACTTTTGCAGCCGACAACATTTTCGAAAAGTGCTGACTATATAACTAAAATATATCAATAACAACTCTAAATTATTTCGCTATTCAAAATAACGTTAATCTTCCGCCAATAAAACTATTTTACAACAATCAAATGAATATAAACATTTATGGGAAAACAGGTTATCCGCAAATTGAGAAAATGCTCAAAAGGAAATGACAATCAAATTAATCAATATTTTTTGTTTTTTTAATATAGCCTGTACTTATTGTAGTGTGCCACTATGCTATAGTCATTATAATTCACTATTATGGCTGTATGTATATAGGTTGGAATCGCTGGAATAACCTTTTCTTCCGACATCTTTATTATAATAATAATCAAATAGCAATATTTCTGCATTTTACGTATTATTTTGCAGTTGATTAAATAAGTTCGATAACCTTTGTAGACCAACCAGAGTTTCGTCGGTAGGATTCGAACCTGAAACTTCCATCTGATGACCCAACCATACCGTAGACTTTCATTTCATGACTCAAAGAATATAAAAATTACACGTTACTTACTAAATAACAGTATAATTTTCTGCAAAATACTAAACAACATTGGAATAAAGAAACAATTCAGTCACGATTGTGTGAATCGGGATCGCCGATAACGGAGCACAGAGCTCTATGAGTATGATCGCCGCACTGAGTACCCTGCGGACAGTTGCTACACGTCGTGCCAGCCTCGTATATTGGGAAACCGTTAATATTCCCCGCTGGACCATAGTTACAAAAAGTAAAAGCTATCATCTTTGCTGCCTTGCGCTTCACTTCGTTCTTCGCTAACAGTAAGCCTCGATGCAACGGCGATTCTTTATTAATACTCAACAATGTCGTCGCAAAATCCTCAAACCGCGCCATTTGGGCTGGAGTAGAGAATTTTATTCTTCGCAATACGTTTTCAGACGTCGCTGACGTGCTAGTGATATTGGGCGGATTGGGTTCTGTTTCTTCTTCGGGTGACCGGCGGCGTTTATGGAAGGGGATACAAGAACGTTTCTTAGCTGTACATAGAGCCTGGGAACATCCTAGTCGCCATGTGGACGCCCATGCTGCAGCAGAGTACCAATGCGCGTTACAACCTCCTGGTGCACTACAGTTGCTGAGCCTAAAAGACCATACATTCTCAGGGAGCAACGACCTGGAACCTGAGAACCACGCTCCAACCGCGTCCGCTAACAACTGTGCTTCAGTCACTCGCGAAACAACAGGCCGCACGTCCATATTCTGTAAAACGTTAAACCTTATCGTATTTCTGCACTCGTCGTGTCGCTTTTGACACTGTCTCGCCCAGACGTCGGCCATTTTTTCCAGTTCATAGTCCCAGTACAACTTGCGCATGTTGGCGGCTGGGGGCTGGCCTGCCTCGAAACCCATGGCGATGTTGTCTCTGTGTCTATTGTGGAGTAAAAGAATTTGATATCTCATCCAGGTAGTCATGCCGGACGCGAAAAGTCGCGGACTTTGCTTGTTTGCTGCAACACACATCGTGTGTTGGTCCCTCATTGAACAGTCGGGATGAGTGCAGTAATCAAAAGGAACTTTTGCTGATTCATTTTTTTGTGCAATTATTTCATCGTCGCATCGTCCTCCTTCTACAAGAAAAATAGTTAAAATTAAATAAACAACGAACATTTTTGTAATACCTTAACATATCAAAACTTCAAAATTGCAACCGTCACATAGACGTATTTCTGGATGATCGCATAGAGCTGTGTTACTCCGCTGATAATATTTTTGCAATATCGTTTGGTATGAATGATATATGTTACAAAACGATAGAGCATTTATTGATATGTAGGCCACACAACTTATTAATTGGGTTAAGCTCGTTGGGCTATGAAGGAATCAGCCTTACGGGAAATTATATTTCATTATAATTTACAAACGTATTTTATTAACAAGACTAATATCCTGTTTGTAAAAATACTTACTCTTTCCTTCTAACCAAAATACCAAATGCCTTTGATTAAACCAGTTCAAACAACAACAACACATAACAAAACATTTAATATTTTTTTATTGCCTTAAAATAGACAGTGCAGATGGCTGTATTGCGTAAATTATGGGATAATAATGTAACCGTATGTATAATATAATAACGTAGAGATCATTGTAGGTAACTACTAAGTAAAAAAAGTGGTAATAGCCTAGTGGTGTGATTGTAGGTTTCCCGAACGATAATTCCTGGGTTCACACGCCACGGCACCCACCTCTAATTCAAAAAGTTATGTGCGTATAAGACACTAATTTATCACTTGCTACAGTGAAGGAAAACATCGTGCGGAAACCTGTACACCTGAGAGTTCTCCATAAAGTTCTCAAAGGTGTGTGAAGTCTGACAATCCGCACTAGGCCAGCGTGGTTGACTATGGCCTGTACCCCTCACACTGTGAGAGGAGACCCCAGCCCAGCAGTGGGACAGTTATGTGTTGCGATGATGATGAAGTATATTATGTAAGAATTTCATAACTAATTGTATACCTACCTAACAGTCAATAAAATTTGTTTGGTATACCTTTGACATCAATAGTTTTCTAGCAATAAAGTGCAATAAATGCTGTTGAAGGATTACATCGCATATGAATTCCATTAAAAGAAGTTTAGACGGACGCGGACGGAACATTCCATTCGTACCCCGAGGGCTTTCCGCTTGGCTGCCTTCAGAGTGAATAACAAGATTGCTGCGACATGTGTAACTCGTTTAAAATATGACTTTAACGGAAATATACGTCATTTCTGTAAGATTATTAAATTTACGCGTGTACGATATAAAATGTACCTACAAGGTTGATAAATATACGTAGAAAAAAGTTGGTTGATGCATTTAAAACAATGAATCAGAACTGTGTATCAATCCACCTAGGATACTGTATCAATGGATTTTTTTATTTAGGCTTGAAGACTCGCTTTATCAAAAATGGGCGGCAACAGCAACGAAAGTTGATCCATTGTGGTCGACATTTTACGAATTTCCGCTTATAATTTCGGGGTGACTATATCCAGAGTGATTTGTATCATTGATACGACTGATACGACGGTATCTACGTCCCTGGTAGATACAAACCTGCCTGTCTTATAAAAAAAATATTTAGGTAGGTACCTACGGTATGGATTACGCCACAGAGCAAGGAATGTATAATTATCTGTCTTACTTCTTTCTTCCGTGGATTACGCTCACCTCAAAGCACAGTTTGACATCGTTGACGCACAGTTTGACATGAATTGCGATAGAATCGAAAATATACATTGGTAAGCCTTATACTTGTTTATTTTTACAAATATTTTATTGCAAAAAGCCAACGATGGCGCATTCTACCGTCCAAATGTGTTTACGAGGATTGACGTTTTTTCTGATGTCACTCGCATCTTTCTTTAATTCTGAAAATAATAACTTAACTTCAATAGAAGAGTTCATACTTACTGGAGTTTATGGTGGGTATAGCCTAGTTACTTTAGGTTTTCTATTGGAAGTTGGTTTGAAGGTGGAATCAGAGAAATTGATAGTGACAATATTTCTAATCGGAGGAATCGTTTTAAACGTGCTATGCGCCACGCTGGGTATCATTCAGTTTTATGACTTGAATCCACATTACCAAGCAATGAATGTTGGAATGATATCAGTATTGAGTGCTATTTTTTATTTTGTGGATTTAGTCCTTCTGTACATTAATTAAGAAATTAATGAGTCACTAAATTGAGTTTTATTTTAACTTTTATTTGGGACTTAGACATAATCTCATTATTGCTAACACCTAAATTCGCAAAGTTGAAGTTTCTCAATTTTTTTTCCGTCACTCGTTAATCTAGAATACGTTTCATACCTTACTAGAACGTTACTTCTTTTTCTTTCCGTTCGTTATCTTTTATAGATAATGCTAATTATGTTAACATTTTACGCATGATGCAGCTAGGTACTATACATATGCACTTTTTATCCATTTACCTAAACATTCAGTCGAATATCAAAATCGTACGAAATCGAGGTGAGACAAGGTCCCTGAAAACTTTAATTTACTATAATTTTCGTTGCAGTATTAAGATTATTATCGCCATGTCCAAAAAAAGGGATAAAAAGAATGCCAGTTTACTGACACTAATCAGTTATGTTTAGACTAGACTGGTAAAAATTATTTTTTTCAAACAGACATTTTTGTAACTTGTAACATTTATTGCATTTCATGTTGATTTTTCCTTTCATTAAGTTGGTAAAAATATTATAATATAACATGCGTAGTATGAACTTTATTTATTTACACATAGTCTGAAATATATAGAAAAATAAACTAATTTTTTTACCTTAGCTCAGATCCTACACTAAGATTGATATACCTAGCGAAGAAAAATAGAAAAAGCAGAAATAACAGTTTTCATTCAGACTTTACCTTTTTATTCGGGAAATGCTTTTTGCTGTCAATCCTATAAAGTCAAAGTTGACATTGACAATGTCAAATTAGTTCCCGGCGTCCCATCGGCCATAATTATTAAACTGAGATAGGATAGTGGAGCAGGGCTGCCAATCCAAAATAATTAATTCCCCAGTGCCAATTCCCCAATAGAGTTGTTGACAATTTTTTTTTTTATAATTTTATATTAAAGTATAGTGATATAAGTACATAATAAAAAATATTATTTCTGAAAAAAAATACAAGATATGACCGAAGATTTTGGATTTTAAAATTTTAATTAAAAAATTGGCGCCAAAACGACCACCCAATATCGCCGCCATTATGATGACGTCACTTCATTGTGTCAATCTCGTATTCACAGTATTTACACGACACAATACACTACCACATTCACAGAACGCACACATTTAACAACGAAATTACTCCTAGATAATGTCACTGTAGTGAGTAGATAATGTCAGTGGAAATGACAACTTATGTTTAAGACTAACGTCACACGATGAATTTTTTCGTTTGAAGTCACGTGACATACAGATAAAAAACTGAATTTATTTTTTTGATTTTATAATAAATTAAGTGCTTTATAAAATAAAATGGATGGATAAATATCTTATTATGATTATTACCTATCAATATAACCAAAAATCTCATTTTATTTTGATTACTGTGAACAACCCTATTACTAATAATAGGCTCCGCTGTCTGACAGCAGGTTGTATCCAGTAAATCGTGATAGCTATAAAACTGAAATTTTCACAAATTATGTATTTCCGTTGCCGCTATAAAATACTAAAATAAAAATATAGACGAGGTTCCCACACAATGTGTTTTTTTCAACTAACGTGATTTTCTTTTATACGTGATGGTACGGAACCCTTCGTGTGCGAGTCCGACTCGGACTCGGTCGGTTTTTTTACGTCTTAGGTCTACTGTCTTTTCTCGAGCACATTTAATTTTTCTAAAAAGTTGACCTTTTTCTTGGGCTCCTAAATAATAGGTCTCAAACAGAAATATTTAAATTAATTAAATCATTCATTCCTCAAAATTCCCCTTTTTCAACCATTTCCCTTATACCCCGCACGAATTTCTTAATCCCCGAAAAACGGGTAATTACCCGGCAACTGGCAGCCTTACAGGAGAGCCAACGTAATGCCTGCTACACATTATTGGCCATGATGGGCGATTATACGCGAGCACGATAATGTGGAAGGGCTAATCGCCTGTAGTCGCCCATCATCGTCCGTAATCGTCATCGTGATCGCCGCGATCGTTGATTTAGCGGTTTTTTGGGCACGCATCAAAGGGAATCGGTTGTAGTTGTGTTGCGCGCACACATTATCGCCGATTAGTATCACCAATTAATGTGTATAGGTAGTTATTTTTGCTTTGTTTTATTACGATGAATGCTCAAACTACACCATCTTGTCTTCGAATAATTTTTTATGGCACTAATTAAAGTGGTCAGTAACTTAAAAATCCCAGCAGTTACATTGAGCAGTGGAAATAATGAGTTGGGCAGTAAAATATTTTTTGGGCAGTAAAATAAAAAGTGTGGCAGTAAAACATGAGCAGTACTAAAAATACAAAGTGCCGGTAATTTTATCATAAAAGGAGCAGTTAAATAATTAATTGGGCAGTAATACATGAGCAGTAATTTAAAACAAATTGGCCAGTTACATTGGGCAGTTATTATAAGCAGTTAATGTGGGCAGTTAAATTAATATTTTTAAATAATGAAAAGAATTTGACAAAAATCTCATTTTTAATGGTCTTTGGTTGGGTTAGGTTAGGTTGGTATGATTTTATTCGTTCGGAAGGAGGAAACCCGCGTCAGCGGCTTTCCGACGACTTCTGTGACATAATCCAATTATACAATAATGATAATCGTGTAGACTTCAATTAAGTGGGCAGTAAAACTTATAAAATGGCATACCAAAAAGTTAAGTAAAAAACGCGTTATTTGACGACGAACACTAAAATGTGAAGGTGTGTTAGGTAAGGGTTAGGTTTAAATTTCGTTTGCCCTATTAAATCTTTATTTTTACCCTACGAGTTACTGCCCTCAGGTTGCTGCTCACAAGTTACCGACCAGTTGCAACTTTATAACTGCCCACTATTAACTGCCCATTTAATTATTTTGCTGCCGAAAAATATATTTATTACTGATCGTTTTCATTTATTTTACTGCCCAAACTTTACTGCCAATGTCATCAATTTTACTGACCAAAATTGAAATAAATTACCGCCGCGTTAAACTAGTGCCATTTTTTATGACCTTTAATTCAACAACATTGATAAAATTGAAATTAAATGAACAGTAGCTGCAACAAATTCCACGTCCATCTGGGAAGGCTGCCGCTCAATAAATAATCACGGACGATAATGTGGATGCTTGTACAATGATCGTCGCCGATCACAGACCATCAACGATTGTCCAATTTGTCCATCATGGCCGATAATGTGTAGCAGGCATAACGTTGAACTCGTTGAAGAGAAAGTAAAAATTGACACATGCATTTGCAAACAGCACTGAAGTTTATAATTTAAAGTTGACCTGTCAAAAGTCAATGAAATCTGTCAGTGTCAATTTCGTTTTAAAATGTTTAGATAATGTCAATGTCAGTTACTTAGAATCGGAAAGGAAAGGAAGTTGCGAGTTCTCAACTTTATAAACGAAATAATTTTAACTAAAAATCATAATTCCTTTGCCAAGCAATATATACAATCTTAATTGGTGACAAATTATACTTGAATTATTGGTGAATAAGCTATATGTAAGTCATGAGTCTCCACAAAGCAAGGTAAATAGAAATAACATTGAAACCTCCAAATTCGTTGTTTATAGTTGCTTTTTCTGCATCTACCTACTTTATAATGTCAGGTATTTTGTCCACCCTCCTTGATGGTAGTTTATCCACCCTCTTTATTGGCCCACTTTTTTATAACTGCTAAATTCGTTATGTACCTTCGTTCTAACGTTATAAATCAAAATTGGGTGTGTTAGTCCATGCGATCACATGAACCATCAAAATTTTCGTACATTTATTAATTTTCGGTACCTCTAGTAAACGTTACTAGTAGAAATGGATAACCTATTTAAAATATTAAAACAATTATTGCCAAATTCAAAAAGAAGTCGCAAGTAAGAAGATTTGCCAATGCCATTTTCTATAGTTTTAGTTTTACAGTTTAATGTTGAATATGGAAATGTAAATTTGAATTAACTCTTTCCAGGATAAAAGCTTTTGAAGATATTCTAAACCTTGATGTTATTGATGTAGCTAAGCTTCACAACCTTGCATTTAATGGTGAGTTCCTCCACATAATACCTTTTTAATCATATTGTAACCAAAGGCCACCTTAGATTGCTACCTTAGTACAATAGACTCGTAATAATCTGGCCAGTAACAAACAAATTAAGTAAAAATTGTTAGGTGACCAATGCATGGTAAGCCATGATTTAAAACATTAACAAAACTAATTGATGAACTATAAGCTAAAGATCGGTCACTAAGTATAAAGTGACATGTCAAAAGCCAAGGATTACAAAAAAACTTAATTAACATTTAAATTTGCCAAAAAATAGTTTGTTGCACAGTAAGTATTGTACAGTAACATTGTACTTAATTTATACTGTATAGATAATAATTATTGTACAATAACTATTCTACATTAAATAAATTTTCAAGCGGTTCAAACATTAGTTACAGTGTTTTGTAAATGTACATTTTTGACATGTTGCTTTGTACATAGGGATCATGGTAATATTAATAATCTTATTTCTCTAAAGGAATCCCAGAGGACAAGGGAATACGGTCCCTGGTGTGGAAAATTTTGCTACACTATCTTCCACACGAAAAAGATGCACGCGAGGCAACATTAATTAAGAAGAGACAGCTATATAAACAATTCATTGGTACTGTATATATTTTAGTTGTTTAATTTAAATAGACGAACATCTGGATAGTGTAATGTTATATAGTAGGTTACACAAACAGAGTGCAAAACAAACATGAACTAAAAATGTATCAAATTTTAAATCAAATTAAATCTATATTAATATTATAAAGCTGAAGGGTTTATTTGTTTGTTTGAACGCGCTAATCTCAGGAACTACTGGACCGATTTAAAAAATTCTTTAAGTATAATGTAGTCCATTGATCGAGGAAACATATAGGCTATATAACATCACGCTATGATGAATAGGAGGGGAGCAGCAAAAAAAAATATTCCAGAAACGCGAAAAATTACGCGGGTGGAGCCGCCGGCGACTTCTAGTAAAAAAATAAAAGTCAGAGCCATCAATTTCAAAGATTTCTACCTTCCAATATTGTGACGCATTTGTTAAACTATTCAGTTGTAATAAAAGTTAATCCTAGTAATATAGTTTGTCAGTTATTAAAACAAATTGTACATATTTCAGATGAGATCATAGCCTCGCCTGGTGGACCCACCGATCACCCATTAAATATTAGTCCAGATAGTTCTTGGAGTACATACTTCAAGGACAATGAAGTCTTGCTACAAATAGATAAAGATGTGCGGAGACTTTGCCCAGACATATCGTTTTTTCAGTCGGCTACCGAGTTTCCATGTGCAGAGGTAAGTAACACAATAGTATACTATAACAAAATGTTTTATATGCCCTTAGCAAACTCTCTGTACTATACTACTACTAGAAGACCGGGCAGACGTTGTTCTGCCACACATAATTTGGTTGACCTCTTAGTTTTCCACATCAGGTACTCCTGTCCTGCAACTTTCATGTGATTTTGTACTAAATGCTGATCATATCAAACAACTTATGTTATGATGGCTTTCAATTCTAATAGCTTGTCTAGTCCCTTGAAGTATCTCGACATCAGCACCACCTGTCGGGTCCAATTGTGGTTTAAAACCATACTCGATCCCTCTAAAATACCTCACAATGTATTGAAGTTGGTACATCCGTTTAGGAGGAGTTCAGTGACAATCACAAGTACATTGTGTTTTTATATATTAAGATTAACATTAACATGTATCTAACTGAAGCTATACAATTTTATTTACAGATCGTTAATAGCAATGGTGTAAAGCGTCTACACAAAAGAGTGGAACAGTCAGTACTGAAGTATTCGACTTTAGAAAGACGGGGATTGGGAGTTTCTATGGTAAGATTGATGATTGATCTTAGTATTCTATTGTTACCTGCAGTCAGTTTCCTAACTTAGAATAGTCTTGGATAAGATTATATTATTCTTCTCAGAGATATTGAATGAGTTTATAGTTTGACACAGCAAGATATGGTTCAATTTCGATCACAGAATGGAATTTTTAGTCCGGATGAGCACCTTAAGTAGGAATTGTAGTTCATAATTTAAATTGAGCACCTAATAATTGACAATTGCGTATTAAAGAGTTAAAAGATTGTTTAAAAACACTTTTGTTTACATATATTATCTTTTTCAGCTAAGCAATGAAATAAAACATACGGAAAACATGTCTTGTGGTGACTATGTGCCTCTTAACGAGGGATCTGAGGCGCATTGGGAGGTTGTGGAAAGAATGCTATTCCTGTATGCCAAACTTAATCCTGGTCAAGGTTATGTGCAAGGCATGAATGAAATTATAGGGCCTATATACCACACCTTTGCCATCGACACAAATAAGGAATTTAGACGTGAGTATTCTATCAATTATAAGATGTGGTTATTCTGCAACATGTTTTATCTGCTTTAGTTTGGTTGATCCCTTAGTTTTCCCTTACAGTTGTTGTGATATTTGTAAACTAGTGGACCCGCTCTCGCTTCGCTTCGGTGTACCTTTTACCTTTTATCCTGTGTTAACAAAAACGTTTTCTAAACAAAACTTAGTCTAGATTAGGGATGTTCATAGTTTTCATATAAGTAAGAAACATGCCGAGTTGTTGCCTGAAATGATTAAAATATGTGACTACTACTGTTGTATGTTTTTTTAATATAGCTGACCATGTCAGCTGTCAGTCACGTCAGTTAGAAAAGTCCTATACAAACTTTAAATTGTAATAACTTTTGATAGAGTGGACTGATTTAATTAAAATAAAGAATAAATAACGTCCTGAGTTAAGGATTATTTATGTATTTCATCCATTGTGCTCTCTAATCGGCCATTTTGGTGTGATGCTCTTTGAAACAGACAAAAAGAACCCCCCTAACTTTCTTTTTTATTGTATGTGTAGATGCTCATCAGTAGATAGACAACTTTAGCTACGATGGTATTTCAACAACTCTAATACAATCACAATTATGTAATTAAAATCGGTTCAGCTTTTCAGGACATAGATTATGATTTTGATCAGTATGTAGGAATTTTCATCTATTTTCTCCTAATTTTTAAACTACTTGACAAATTTCACAAATGTAGTATCATTAGAAGCGTCTTCTTTATTCGCTGTTATTTCCAAAAGTTCTTAATAAGTGACAAGACAAATCTCTTGCAGAGCACGCCGAAGCCGACTGTTTTTTTTGTTTTACCAACTTAATGTCGGAAATTCGAGACTTCTTCATTCGAACATTAGACGAATCTGAGAGTGGCATTAATTATATGATGGCAAAACTAAGTGATTGCGTTAAAAGGAACGATCTAGCGGTTTGGGAGCAGTTAGAGAGGCAAGAACTAAGACCTCAGTATTACAGCTTTAGGTATGGCTTTTCATTTTAACCCTTTTAACTGTAAATTTTTTAAGTTACGTGCCTATACCTCGTTTTTTTCGTCGTGATTTAAAAACTAAACAATCTTGGCACTACTTTTATTTATTTCATTAATTAAAAAAAATATTAAGAAATATACAGGAAATTATTTTAACATTAAATTATTGTTTATTCTTTAACTTTTTTAATTTATGTCTGTCTTATTTTTAAATCGATAATTACAATAAAAAGACACTGTAAGATTATATGTAAATATAATACCTGATATTAGTGAAGCAAGCTTGCTAATAATATTAGCTAATTATATTATGTTTATTATGACAAAAGAACTGTGTTTAATATTGGGCCAATAATGGGTTAACATACTATATTCTCTTATAACTACAGGTAGTTATTCTCATTTCAGGTGGTTAACCCTTTTGTTATCACAGGAATTTTCTCTTCCCGATGTTGAGAGAATATGGGATTCGTTGTTTGCAGATAAATTAAGATTTAGATTCCTCATATATATCTGTTGTGCCATGATATTGTAAGTATATCTATCTGTTTCATAACCATTTCGGTTAATATTTAATGAAGTATTATTATTTAAGCCACTTTCCCTCAGAAATATTGCTGCGGCTTTTGTTTTAAGAAGCCATTAATAAAGGATAAAGATAGAAAATAACAATATTTTTATTTTATTTCAGATTAGTAAGAGATAACATACTCAAAGGAGATTTTGCCTCGAATGTGAAACTCCTACAAAACTTCCCGCCCATGGATGTTTCTCGAATACTTAATAAGGCGGTCGAAATATCCAAAACTTGCCCCTAAATTTAAAGTCCGACCGAAAAAGGGATTTTGGCCGAAACCGAAACAGACCCAACAACGCGATACGTAACATTTTTTTATTACCAAAAAAAAACATTTGGAATGTAATGTTGAAAAGAAGATCAATAATTTCATAATCTCTATACTGAATTTAACCTGTTACACCGCGGGAACAGAAACTTTTTCCGGGAAAAAATGTATACTATAACCATCCACGTCATAATACCTACTGACGTGCTAAGTTTTATCTTAATGAGTCTAGTGCCTTTCGAGTGATACAACATCGGTTCAAAATTTCAAAATAATGTTCAAGATTACTTTAGATGGCAAGTAAAGGAGGTTATCAAGGAATTCGCGAAATCATTACGGATGTCAGAAACAATGTTAAATATGTCGACTCCTCTCATTGTCATAATATAGCTCTTTGGTAGAGCGACGTAAACATAATGTCAGTATTTTTTCAAATCACTAGAAAAGGCAACAAATCAGAGCATTCGGCATCTTCTGTGATTTTATCATATTCTTAGGGATTTCTAAAAATATCCCTTATATCTTAATTCAACAACTTGTCTCCGGACGGCTGCGAACTAAGCCGATCAACTTCAGTAAACCGCGCGCCAAATTATCTGAACGACACACGACTAATCACGAACACTGAATTTTGGCCCGGCCGAAAGTTTCAGCCATTTTGGCCGAAACCGAAACCGCAAGTTCGGTCGGTCATTACGTAAATTAAGATTTTATATTAACATACAAAATTTAGGTAGGACTTGTTTCTATTTTTACGCAACTTTAACTATACTGTAATTCTATTTTCTATTTAAATTTACATTTTACATATCTAGTGTTAAACTTACATCGTCTTCTTGTTTAGCGGTAGTTTAGGCGAACATTCCAATTTGTTCTAAAAGAACTTAGAGACATAATCATTACGTAATTCTATTATAACCATTATGTTTAGGGAGATTTACATATTTTTTTACTGATACTGACAATACCTTCACTAGTTTTAATCTAATCTATAAATTTATTCGCCAACTTTTAATTGTTGTGTCTTCCTGAAATTTGGCAGATAATATGTGTATGTTTGGTGTTGGCAATGTGTGTAAAGCGTAGGCAAAATAAGCGTAAGGGAGCGATGGCGACCTTCCCTTGAGGGGCAACGCGTTTCAACTGTTTTACTTGCTTTCATATGGCTGCCGATCAACGAATATCAATATATGGGTATCGCGGTCATGGTTTTATGGTGATAATATAAACCTTACGTGGTAAGGCACCACTCCCGGCCGCCCTGGCCTGCCGGTTTGGCAAATTAAGCCGCCCCAATACGGCTCTACGAGTATATAAAACTTGAAAAAAATTTACACATTTGCCCAACTGACCAATTTGACCAACTGATATTCTATATTCACACATTTGTTATTGAATTAACAAACTGATATTCTATACAATCCCTAACGATCGTACACACTACCCAATGCCCTTGGAATTTTACACATTGCCTAGGCATTGTATACACATTGCCGGTACCATAATACATTAGATGACAATAAATTAATGTATGGGCTTGAATGGTAAATGAAATTCTGACTGGCCTACTAATACACCTATTGAGTGTTTGCTTGTTAGATTCATCTTGACCAACTGTGAACCTCACCCAATGATAATGGATGTTTGCCAGATTTTTTATTTATTTTTCAAATTTCTATAGCTTAATACTGTCTACTATTTGACCTGTCACTACTCATACCTACATGTTGTTCATGTTTTGATGGCTGTTCTAACTGTACTTTACAAATGTATGTACAAGTGTACGTAATTATACCTCGTTTTTTTCGTCGTGACATAAAAGGTAAACAATCTTGGCATTACTTATATTCATTTCATTAATTTAAAAAAATATTTAAAAGTGTAAAGAAATGTATTTTAACATTAAATTATTGTTTATTCTTTAATTCTTTTTAATTCGTGTCTGTCTTATTTTTAAATCGATAATTATAATAAAAAGACACTGTAAGATTGTTTACCTTTTCTGTCACGACGAAAAAAAATGAGGTATACACTTAACCTAATAAAGTCTATCTATATTATGATGAAAAAACTGACATATATCTTGTGTGAAAAATTAAAAATGTATGATTAATGTTTATTAAAAATTTAAATTTATTGTAACAAAGTACATAATAAGAATAGTAAATAGCTTGAAATTAACTGTCTCGACTTTTAGATACAAAACAAAGATCTCTACGTTTTTTCTAAATGTTATAACTAATGTTTTCTATAATTACAAATATCCGAACTTCTTATAAATATGCCAATTATGTAACATTGTTTAAAAACGATCGAGCATATAATGTATAAAGTCCTGATGACATCCTTCCAAAAAGAATACAAAATACTTTATACGTAGATAACTCATCAATGTACAGGGATAATTATTAAATTAACAAGCTTTCCTTCAATTACTCGTATGTAATGATGTCTTACTAAAAATTATTTTTTTAAATAATATTTATTGCAATAATTAATTTGTAGACTAAGTAATTAATTTAATGAATCGAAATACCATTTATGAATATAATTTTGTTTGTATTATGTATGTGTAATAATTTTATTTCTTTAGACATAAATTCTGAAAGTTTACATTGCTTTCTCTGTAAGGCTGTGCCCCTAGTAGGCAAAATGTTTGCGGCGTATCGGGAGTATCCACAGGTTGCTAGTTTTGCACTCAATTTGCGCAATTTGCAGCATTTCTTACGCCAACTGTCTCAGTCAGTACCCGACTCATAGCAATAATGGTGGCGACGCACGAAAATTGATCTAAGTTTGCAACTAACTCTAATTTTAGTTACTCAGTCGGCCGCTAATAGTTTGCCTTTGCCTACTTGGGACACTGCCTAAGGGCTGACGCATTCTGATGACGGCGAGGCATTTAAAATTTGATCATTAATATTTTATACTTATTCAGTCGAAATAAGGTATATATTTGAATTAATATACTAAACCAAATTAAATGAAATTTACATATGAAAATTGCAATTACATTTAAAATGCTTTGCCGTTTCATCCGGTGGTTTACTGTCTGTCTGTTTCAATAATTGTCTTAAATAATGAACTGTTTTCAGCCAGTGATACCTACCTATTTGCTTCAAT
>LGAG01001195.1:100931-123227 GCA_001278395.1 Lerema accius | reverse complement strand
TCCAACCAAATGAAATGAAATATACATATATATAAAATTGCAATTACATTTTAAAAGCTTTGCCGTTCCATCGGGTGGTTTACGCTAGCGATAAATTGAACTACAAAATGCACCTATTTCAATAATTGTATTAAATAATTAACTGATTTCAGCCAGTGAAAGCCTAAAGTCATACCTATTAGCTTCAATTGTTAATATTTTATATAATTTACATTTTACTAACCCGTATACTATACTGCTCTCGGAAATTCTTTAGTATCCCAAATTGTCCTAAACTTCTTGATTTATTAGGGACGATTATTTATATTTCGGAAAAACAGCAAGTTGCGCAAATTTTCAGTTTTTCGAGTTTTTTTTTTAATTGATGTCAAACTACTAAAAATCGTGTTATAGAGCTACACAGCTGCGTAAGGGCTAAAGTATAGATAGTCGCAGTTATGCTGTCTACACGATTAATTAATTATAAAAATATTATTGGTATTATAATCTTAATGTGAAGTCCGCTTGGGTAGCGACCACCCTCTTGCTTGAGTCAGCCGCCAAATGACTCGTCATGTTTCGGCTGGGGGCTTGAGTGCCAGAGTACACTATACAAAAGGCGACCATCTTAGTCCTCAGGGGTAGCAACGCATCTTATGACAAACTTCGAGTGGGACATATACTAACGATTACAAACCGGACTACTAACATTTACTAACAGGACTAACCTGCACTAATAGTACTAACTTCAGCGGTCCCCACACTAACGAATTAACAACAACTAATATTCTCATTAACATCTATTACTAACAGGACCTAATAACAACTAACAGTCCCCGCTTAGTCCTACTATGTTTGTTACGATGTCCATGGGCGGCAGGGGTTGGTGGCACTGTCAGCTCGTTTGCTACCTTAAAACCATAAAAAAGACTGTCACTGATGTCGCCGGAAGCCCGGTTTCCGGGGTTCCTCCATGCCCGTAAATTTAATCATTCCAACATAATCTAACCAACTATCATTCACATTTCAGCAGGTTTTATTCCTTCTACATGTTTATGTCACAGATGTCGCCGGAACCCGGCTTACGTGGGCTTTCTTCCCCGAAAATAAAATCATTCCAACATTTATTCCTTCTTTATAGCGGGGGACTTCGCCCCAACAGTAGCTCTCGATTTTCGATAGCAAAATCAAGATGGCGGCCGTATTTTGACGTAAGAGTGTCGTGAACTTGTAATTTAGTATGAAAAATTCGGGTTTTTTTAAATCATAATCTATAATTATTATCATAAGTATTAAAAGGCGCACATTGAGACTTTGGTGATATATTAGTTATCATTTTGCTGTACATAAAAATATAATTTGAAAAATTTTAAGAACATTTGCGATACTAAAGATGAGCCCTGCTCTCTAACTGTTGAACGATTTGTATGTGGAAAATATAAATGTTGTACGTTATACAAAATTCTATTATTTATCAATTAATCCTTACTAGAACCATTTATCTACCTATAAAAGGTACACCTACAAGTTGGTAGATGAATGACTACGATCACACGAAAGCTGCACGCTAGAGTTCCGTTATGATGATTCTAAATAAGTTTTAGTTAATTACTAGATTCCAAAAAATATTTATTAAACAATTTCCATGAATTAATATTTAAAAAATAAATAAGTAATTTTTTACATTTTTTTCGTCTACAGTTTACGCCTACTGAAAAAGTAAAGGTTAATAATAATAATTGTCTCAGAGGTAAAAATATTTAGATCTGAGACTGAACAAATGCGCGTAGTAGAAAAAAACAACGTACTTATCAAATGATAACGTTTCCCTTGACAGGCCGTGCTCTGTGACACACGTCAAATCGTAAAAAAAAAAGTAAAAATGTCTTCATTTTTTTGTTCTGTACACTCAGTCTATATATTTTTTCGTCTGCGATAATTGCATAAGTTCCAAACTCTTCCACTTGTGCAGAAAAGGGCGCCAGACCCGGTCAACAAAATCTGTTTTGTCTGTACGCTATCCATAGAACATAAATGTAGGTCAGTGTGTTAGTGAATAACCATAGAGTAATCTTATACGTCTAGCACATCGTAGTCTATTTGAACTTTGAGTAGTCTGTGCTTGCTTTCTTTCCTTGACTGACTTGACTCTATTGTCTTTTAGTATTAAAAATCGTCATTTTCTTCGTTGATTTCGTGATCCAGATTTTGTTTAATTTGGACTTAGTGAATTTATCAGGACTTCAGGACTGGGTATTAAAGTATTTAATGAATAAAGAAATATAACCTGATTATTTGATGATCATGACTTAGTGATTCGAGCATAGTCCTTAACAGAGCAAATAACAGAGATAATAACCTACATGTAACGAAGCATATTTTACGTCGTTACATAAATTCTTAATGCTTTAGCCATGAAATTAAACCTTCTTTCGCAACTTTTGTTGAATATGTCAACGTGGCTTTAACAAAAATAGTGTTTGCGCCGATTTTAATAGATCAAATCTACAAATCATAATACTAAATGTATCCGTCATGAAACAAGGGACTAGCGTGAATAAACTTATAATAATTGCATATTGACTAAGGCTGCATTCAAATATTGCTGGTCTGGAACATTCTAAACATGGGACTGCTCATCTCGAAGATTTGGAGCCTTTTTGGGAATGAAGGTATTTATCGGATTTAAAGTGTACTGTAGCTATTTAAGAATGTCTATTCATTTAAAAATGTCAATTAACTCTAATCTACAGTCATTTCCATTCTGTTGGTTATTCCTTCAATACAATGTTTATTGTGCACTTAATTACTTGTATGTAAAACAAGTCTTTGATAGGGCAATATACAAGATAATCATATTGTGTAAGACCATTGTATAATTATACCTACAAACATTTGCTAAGTTATGTACATAATTACAGTATTACCACTCATTCTAGTCTCTCTAACTGTCATAGCATGCTTACTTCGGTATCAGACATCTGAGACATCACACACAGTCATCTTGTTGATATCTTGCAGTATGTTGTTGTTATTGAAATGTCAGATAAAACTTTGCTACCTGTTTTAAGAATAATGCCAAAATATTTGAAATTCGGCATACCTAGTTAACGCTTAAACAATTGGTAATGTAGAACAGGAGTCATTTATATATTTCATTATATAAATCATTATAACATAAATATATAGTTATATTAGTGTATAATACTGTCTCCATGTAGACATTTACACCTTTGAAAATGTAAAAATTCTCTCATTCTTGTCTATTCATCTATTATTCCCTTGTTAAAACCTCTTTGTTTTAACAAATGTATTTTTCTCCTACATTTTCAGAACACAAGCTAGTATTGGTTGGCTTAGACAATGCTGGGAAGACTACAATTTTGTACCAACTGCTACTTGGTGAGGCGGTCCACACTCGGCCCACAATTGGGTCGAATGTTGAAGAAGTGGTGTGGAGGAATCTCAGGTTCGTGATGTGGGACCTGGGCGGCCAGCAAAGCCTGCGATCTGCCTGGAATACCTACTACACTAACAGCGAGGTAGGTGGAGTTATGCTTATATCAAGTTTGCTTCTGCAATTGTTTTGCTGGCTACTGTTTTTTGATAATAATCATAAGATGATTTGATAATAATCTCATTACTCAATATCTTATAATAATAAGAACCTTTAATCCTATGGCCAAGAGTAACCTCTGGTTTTATGTGTTGGTAAATTAATATCACCATTGCATAGATGTTTAGGTTTTTTGCAAAAATTTAAATTGAGCATTTAAGGGATTGTAATCTGGAATACGTATACCTATTGGTGCCGTCATATGAGATACATTTTTAAAGTGACAATGGAAACATACCTTTTTCAAAAGTTCTCTATATTTAGAGAATTTTATAATTAAGGATGCAGTACTGTGATTGATGAAATAGTATAATACCCATGGTACAAATTAGAAATTAGATTGTGTTTTTGTGCAATTCTTTTTCTTAAAATTGTTTACTCCATAGATAGCTATAAGCGACTGAATAAATAATTAAGTATTACCCCAAATATCTTAATTGTGTATAAATTGGTTTAAATATAAGTAAATTATGGAAAAATTACAAAAAAAATACAACAAGTGTTTTTATTAATCAGTTATCTTTTTAGGATAGTTTGCTTAAATATAGACTAAAATTATCACATTTTGTATAATATTTTCATATCAATATTTTGCAAAGAGGTTTAGTCAGGGATAGACATAATAACAAGTAATTTTCATTTAGAAAGTAGAATGTAGTAAAAGTAGAAATCATTTATCATTGTAAAAATTCGCATATAATAGTTCCTTGGTTAGATGCTCAAGTTATTATGTGATCAATTAATGCTAGCTATGTAACAATTTCACCTTGAAACAAACTTAGTAAACATTGCATTCATTTTAGCTATGCTGTGCACCGTAAAATATAATGATTTATTTATTACTAACATAACATTTAAACAATCCGCCAGTGCATCCAATATGGCCTTTGCCAGTAATTGCCATTATTTGCCCTATTGCCATTTGCCATTTGGCTTAACTACATTGAACAATATTTTTATCATTATTTTTAATTTAGAAAACGTCTGTTCTGCATAAATAGCCCTGATTTAAATAGTATTTTGCGAATGACTTTTTTCCATTGTATAAAACAATAAACTATTTGCACGCGGCTTTGGTGATGGGTTTATACTAGATTTGCTCTTTCTCATAAAACTTCGCATGGCAACTGAGGTTAATATAAATGTACACGTTTCTGGGATGCTGAATGAGTTTTTGTTTGACAGTTCGTGATTATGGTGATAGATTCAACGGATCGCCAACGATTGAGCATAAGTCGTGAGGAGTTACACTGCATGCTGAGTCACGAAGAACTCAGTAGAGCCTGTTTACTCGTATTTGCCAATAAACAGGTAAATAAGGTTGCCACCTTGCCACTATTTGTAAAGCAAACGATGTACAAAAATACCAAGCAATTTAAATGGTCATTATCAAAAACTTAATCGCTTAAGTCGCAGCCTTGATAAGAGAGTTTGTAAGCGTTTTAATTAAACGTTTCTATTGATAGTAAAAAACATTTCCTGATTAAAAAGTATTGTCAGTTAGCTTATTTTCGTAGTACGGGTCTGTCTGCTTTAGTATAATGAAAAGCCTTCCAAGTAATTGCGTTCTAATTTATATGTAGGACATGTTTTTACGAATTTTAATTCTACTTTCTATGATATCATTTTATTCCTAATTAGGTCTCAGATAACCCAAGGCTAAATTTTTCCTACATGGGATACCTTTCATATACAAATTTTATTTAAAAAACGTCATTAAAATAAGATTAATAATTATTCTGAAATTTAGTCGTGGATTTTATTAACGGTACTCTGTATCTTGGCGTTATCATTAACCTTTCGTGGCGTCTATTTATCGGCAGATTGTGATAACAGACTTATACGAAATATCATTAGTGGTTACATTAATTTAAACGTTGTTTCATGGTGTATAAGGTTTAATATTTATATAACAATTAATGGGTACACATTGGCGACCCGTTATATTGACATTAGCGTCACGGGCTTATCAACTGAATAAATAAAATTATATGTATTGTTTCTTATATTTTACGTTGTAACTAAGCAATATATTGATATGTTGTAATAGATGCGGATAGAAGTGTAGATTATTTTATTTAAATACGTATAACTATTTGTACGATAGAAACTTATTACGTTATATTTTTATGTAACAAAATTATAGTACAAAAATTTATGCATAACTGTAACCTGTGCTTTGTTAGGACAATTTGGTACAAAAATTACAGACAGTCTTAGAAACCAAGCAAAGTTTTACAAAGTTCAAGGTAACTGTAAATTGCACAATTGTGAACAAATAAAATGATTCAAATTGATTCAATATTTCAACACGTGTGCACTATTTAAATACTTAAAATCAATAAACTGCATCCACGTGTCAACCATACTGTAAACTTTAAACGACCTAATACATTTAAATTAGGTATAATGTCCGCCGCGGTAATCAATCATTTGTAACGCGCATGCACATCGTGTGAAGACTGCACTTGAGAGGGGCTGTTGAAGGTCCATTTCATTTAAAATATCCGGTTACTGGTAGAATACTAGCTACTTGAACGTGTTTACATCTGCTGACTATACTTTACTATATAAAATGTTAGCGTATCGTATTTTTCACTGAACTAAAAGGCTTGAAAACATTTTTATGAGGTGTATAGGGAGTTTGAGTATTAATTAAAACCACAGTTGGATCCGGCAGGTGGTACTATTGTCGTAAAACTTTAAGGGGCCACCCAAACTATTTTTTCTTGCGGCATAACAGCTAAAAGGTTCACCGAAGGCTACTTACTAAACTGTTTTGTTCCTATGGAATAACAGGTAAAGGTTTACCGAAGCGAAGCAAAGGCGGTTTACTTAATTTAATCGTCACTGTGATGTTGATATTAAGTTGTATTCAAGGACAGACAGATACGAAATAAAGAGTGAAATACTGATTTAATTAAAACGAATTTCTACACATTTATAGGATGTAAAAGGATCGATGACAGCCGCTGAAATATCAGAACAATTAGACTTGACTTCCATTAAGCAGCATCCTTGGCACATACAAGCGTGTTGTGCTCTCACCGGGGAAGGGTACGACTATTTTGTATTATAATATTAATTAATATTCATACTGTATCATTCAAATCATTAATACAAGCCCTTTAGTACGTCATGTGTTTAGTTCGCCGAATATTTTTATAAGAAACGGCCAATTTCCTCTTACAGATTACATTTGGGCTTAGAATGGATCGCGAGCCGAATAAAGAAGAAATGACATCGCAATGACGCACGCTAAATAAATCATTTAATGTTATAATCTATTGACTAATATGTATAAAGAATTATATTTTTAAACATTAATTCATATGAAATATATTTTTTAATAAAATTGACATGCTATTGATTAATAGCTACTAAATATAAGATAGGTCCATTAATTATCTTCACGTTATCTCACGTTAATCGCTAGTCGGATTTAATTGCAGGGGAAAGTGTATAAGGAATTACGACCGCGATTAACGATGGTTTATTTTTCTTGCATAATTATTCGTAAAGTTAATAATTCTTATTGTTGTCTTAAGTGGTAAAATATAAATTCTTAATTTGAATATAATACGTATTTTATTTTGAAGTTGAACACAGTTGAATATGGTTTATAAATTATGTAATGTCACTAAGCCGGTATTAAGCCATTTTGAAACTTGCAACTTTGTCAGTTTAACTATTGGTTTTATCGGTTATTGGTTGAAGTTTCAAGACAATAATATTATTAATTTTAGAAGATAACTATCATGGTCAGTGAGGCTTGACAGATTATCATGTAATTGTATCATAATAATAATAATGATACCTCAGATAGCAGACATGCACTTAGCAATTTTTTTTATATTAAAACATTGGTGCAAATGTTTAGATACAATATTTTATTGTATTTATATTTACATAACTAGCTATTTTGGGGAATGATATAGAAATAATTTTATTATGAATGAAAGTGAATTTATAAGGAAAGAAAAGTATTCATATTAGCACAAAGTAATTTATAATTTTTCGCAATTGTTAAACAGATTTCCAGTTACATTTTGCAAAATGAAAAAAGCAATAATTTTGCAATAATTACTTGTATAATTTAGATTGTTTTGCGGCTTAGTGACTGGCGCCAATAAGTTGATTTAATTCTTTTTTGATGTACCTTTATTTTTATAACCTGTATGTATATGTTGTAATATTATGTAATAAATATTATTTATACATTAAGACAATTTTATTCCATAATGTACTATATATAATTATTTGGAATCATTATAAATCATGTGTATGAGTACCTGTGGTAATATCAATCGTTACATTAAATTTGTGTACGTAGAGAATTTAAGGTTTATTAATAATATCGTCCCCGTAGAGCGAAAATTAACTAACTAACACAAAACATTACATTAATAACTTTAAATTTCACAGGCCTACAATAAAATTATTATGTGCATAATCAACAGACTGAAATACGTACCTACTATATTATATATTTACTTGCTTTTATACCTATATTGTTGTATGCCATTTAAAAAACAGCTTTTAGTACGTACTTACCTACTATAATTTTTGCCGGTGTACCAATGTTTTTTTTATGTATTCTAAAATACAATTGTCTACACTAAATTTCATAACTTGTAAAGGTACAAAATTAAATTTGCGGTACAAAAAATTATCAAAAACAAATCTGGGATTCCAAATAACATCTCTCGATGCGATTGTGCTAAATTTTAATGTTTTTGTCATCTTTACAAATTGTTCTAATGTTTTAAATGTTTTTTTAATAAATATACGGAAACTGGTATTCGGGAGTTTATTTATTCAGTACATGAAAGCAATCTTTGGTATATTTTTCTAAGAGTTGCTATGTATGTTCCTTGCAAACCACAATATATATAATTTATATGGCGTATTGAATACATAATTTACTTTTATAGTATGACCTACCTACTCTGTGCCACTTTTCAGTTTTCATTTATGTAGGGACGATTTGACGTATATTTTGTACTGAATGGAGATGAATAAATTTCAAGTACTTACTATCAGGAATATTGTCTGTGTGATTGCTTTTCTGCTTTTTCAAAAATAGGTCAAATCCTCACCTCAATGACTTATTCACAATATATAAAAATTGTTTATAAAATTAAAACTCAAAACATTTTTTACTACTTTATTTAATAAACAAAAATCCATTTCATTACACAATTAAAATTAACAAATAAATCCACACATTGTTTACTTTAAAACAATATATTAATATAAATAAACATAAATCGAAACTAATAAAAATAATTGCAATATTAACATAGTGTACTTAAAATTAAATCAAATCACAACGAAACATTTTAATTATCGTTTTATTTGGTATGCATAAATTATTATATTAATTACCTAATTGTATGATATTAATTACCCATAACATTAATGCAGATGTACTTGCTACTAGAGATCTTACGTATCTTGTGAACTATGTTACCTATCTACACACTTACATTATATTATTTTAATTATACTGTTCTAATTGATATATTTGATGAATAATGATTACCATGTCTACTATTTGATTATAATATGATTCTCAAAATACTACCAGAATTAAATGCGTTGACCTATTAAACTTTATTGAACATGATATCTTCTCAAATATGTTCAAACAATGTAAAGATATTACAAAATAAGGAACAACAATAAAAAACGCTAAATTATTATGTACCTTGAACTTAATACAAATATCACTTTTTATACCCAGAGAGTAAAATAAAATCTAAAATTAAAATAATTTATTTAATATATAATAAATATACTGTTTGCAACACAACCGTATTTACAAAATATTAATTTTAAGTATATAAAGCGAACATAAATAAAAGTTAAATTAATTCACAGCATAGTATCATTGTGGTTAAATAATGATTTCAGTTTAACAGTACCAGATTAGTACCTGATCAAATGCAATTAGAAATCTTTTAAAAACTGATTGCATTTCTATACACAATATAAAGATTAAAGTGGCTGACATAACAGCTGAATAATCTAATAATTTCCTAAGACATCAACAATTATAATAACACTATTATCATTAAAAATTTATAACAAATAATAATATATTAATGTTATATTAGGTACTGCTATTAAACATGGCATGTATTATTATATTTCATTATGCATAGTGAAAAGGAGTTTGATAGGTTATAAATGTACTATAATATGCAGAAACAGCATTCTATATTATTTGAAAAAAGAAATTATTTCCAATAATTTTTTTTTTATTACAATAATTGAATTTCCTGTTTTCAGTATCTTTGTAGAAAGTATTAAATATTTATTGGGCTAAATAAAAATAATGTAAATATAAGGGTTAATCTTTCATTATGATTATGTGATTTGGTACTGAGGTAGGTTTGCTAGTTAGTGATTATTATTACAAACTCCTTGTGTTATTATAATTAAAATTTAAATAAATATAAATTTCTTTCAAAAACAATCTTATTCTTAGCTACTGGATAGGTTATTTGTATATTGTTCTAATGTGAAATATTAGGCATAAAATGGTGCGCTAATTTCTATTATTTAAATGACTATATCACGAATATATTTGAAATATGTAAATCTAGACAACAGTGAGCCTCGTCAGAACTCACTTGCGTCATATTAATAATTGAATGTTAATATACCAACGATTTAAACTTACATATACAGCGTCACGAATCAGTAGTGCGCCCATCTAAATATATTATTCTTATCTAACAGTCTTCAAAACCTGATCTTGTAGGTTTTAATCTCCATAGGATCTAATTCGATTTCTTCTAAACCATCCAAAGACTTGTAGGTCTTTAGTCCTGTCAAACTGACTGAAGTCAAATTGCTAACATGAAGTCCACTGAACCGAGTCTTAGATGTGAATTTGGACGGTTTCGAATGAGTGATATCTCCGACCGAGCAAGTGTATCCTGGTCTCTGCAGTACCATGTAGCTTTCTCCGCTGGGAAACTGTTCCAATGCTTCGTCAGTGATGGTTCGAAGAGTGAGCATGTGTACACCGGGCGGGAAATTCTGGAGGAAACTCTGATAAGACTTCACATAAACTTCTCCAACTTCGCTGGTGTCCATTATGTAAACATTCACCGGGTAGTTCATCATCTTGCTAAGAGATTCAGCGACGCGCGACGGTAGTTGATAATTGGTGGACTTCTCATCCGGACTGAACAGCCGCTCCTTAACGTACATTTGCTCGCTTGTGGCTCTCTTAGATCGGGTGTTATGCATGGTTTCGAGCAACAACCAGTTTTGGAAAGTCGTCGGCTTGTTGTCAACTACGCCCTCTCCGACGCCTCTGAAATCGTCGTACAAAGTTCTTCGGTCGAGCATCACTTCCAATCGTCCAGGTTCGTAAGACGCTGATCCTTGAGCGTGATCCGTCAACAGAGTCATGCGCGTGTCGCCATCTTGTATCCAAGCCATAGTAGTGATCGGATAATAATTTGCCTCGATTCCCAACTTGTCCACTTTCACGCGCTTCTGATATTGGAATCCGTTCTGATCGGTGTAGTATTCGGGCGGCTCGCCGTTTTGTATGTCGGTCTGAATCCTCATAAACAGTTCGGTCTCCCTGTTTTTGGGTGGCATTTCGTAATCGACGACGTTTTCAATATAAATGGCACGCGAGAGGACTGGATCGTCGACGTTGTAGATTCTTACGGTGTGGACCAAGAAGGGCAAGTACATCGTAGTTATTTCAGTAGAGACGGGACCGGATATGATGATAATATTGTCGTCGTGCATACTGTCCCAAGTGGAATATGGGTGCAGGACATTTTTCTCAGGAGAGTCGTAGTCGGGCATGAACAGATAGGCACCGGAATGTCTCTGCGCGCTTTGATATGCACCGATTTGAACTTCCACCACATGCTTACGTTTCATATCCTTGCGATGGACTTGTCTCAGAAATCCCGAATTCCTGTTGACGAGTAATTTCAACTCCGAATTTTCGAGCTGAATGTCACCAGGCATCATCTTTTTGGTGACGAAATTTCCCTTTTCCGTATCAGATTTCTGCTGCTCGCAATTGTTGCAATAGACGACGCAATGTGCGGAGATATTCGTATGCTCCTCCAGGTTGTAAGTAGCCGAAGTCAGGGGTGGAAGAGTAGCGATGAACATGACGTCGAAATTGGTATCACTTATAACGTGTCTGCCGTCCTTGCGAATATCCACGTTCGGTGTAATCTGGTATTGAACGTGCCGTTTCTTGCGGGTATCATAAATCCGGATGTTGGTCGTGTTGGACATAAGTGTGATGACATCGGTACGCTCTTCTGCAAGAGGATTAAAGAGAATGACTTTCTTTTTGTCAACGAAAGACACTTGCAGTTTCCTGACAGGTTTGCCGTAAGTCTCCCACTCAACTTCGCTCTGGAGAACGCTTTGAGAGTGCAGTTTGTTATCAGGGATCATGATAGCCGTGAGGGCTGCTTCCTGAAGACGAATGCAGTGGTACAGGCTAGTGAACAATTTGGTTCCGTAATCCTTCATGACGGCCGCCTTCGAGGTCCCAGTGATAGCGTCGTGGTGTTGAAACAGACCCAAATTCCTGCGCGCGTTGATCAGTTGTTCGTAGGACTTCTCCAACTTCTTCTCCGAAGTGATCATTCTAATTCCATGCGAGCCAGATTGTTTCAAGTAGTTGAATACGAGAGTGAAGAGAATTTCCGCGGTTCTCAGCTGATGTTCGAATTGCCTCGCGAGCAACTTCAGGTAAGGCCTAGTAGTGTAGTAGCCGGACCAGTAAGCCGGTTTTCCCTCGCTAAATATGTCGGAGTAAACGAAGAAATCGCCTCGAAGCGTCGGGATGTTCTTGTGTCGAAGCTTCAGCATGTCAAAGTAATCTTGGGGGGTTCCGAACGATACGTCAGCGTTGAATAGTTCCTTGTGTTCGTTGATGTAATTGAACATTTTCATGTAGTTAGTGTACTGAGCGTCGAACTCCACGCCGTATTCGTAACGAAAATCATCACCGAGCGGCACCAGAACTATATTGTGGGTGGTCAAAGATCCGATGCGCTCGTACTCTTCGATTAACGTCTTGGATTTACTATGCAGATTTTGATCGGTTATCTCTTCGTGCTTGGCAGTGTACTCGGAATATTCTCCGGGAATTTTCCTGAAGTCGAAACTGAGGCAGACGGAAGGATGGGGGCCGCAGGTGCTCTTTATGGAGTAAATGTCGAAGGGTTGGTTGTGAACGATAAGGGAAGGTTTTTCAGAGACGAAACCAGGCGTCCAATAGAACTCTTCTATCTGTCTCTGCGCCAGCCATTGTTTCCAAGCGTAATGAATTCGTTGGATAATAGTGCCCTCTAGTCCACTTTTATCCAAAATATAGGGAACCGTCGCGCCGTGGCCAAAGGGATCTATAGACCATCCAATTCTTGGTATTACGCCCAAGTTGGTTTTCACCCAATGATGACCTGAAAATGTATTATAATGTGTATTAGACTGACACTCAAGCAACCTTCACCTTTTTATTATTCAATAGTGTCACGTAAGAGGTAGGAAACCTCCGTTATGGCCTAAATATTTTGCAACAATTTTTTTGAATCAAGTAAATTATGTTATAGAATACCTAATGTTAATCTTGCTAGAGGATTTTTTTTCAAGTATTTCTTGGTTAACATAACATTGAATAATACAATTAGCAATAAATGATCAGTGTACCTAAATAATTCCATTCGAGACGATCGTGCTTGTTGCTAACTATTTACCAGAGACATTTTGGTGTCGCTCAGAACTAAACGGTCTAATTCGCTCGACTAAATACCCTCAAGTTCATGTCAACAACACAACTGGCAACCAATCGGGGAACTGTTTACCGACGGTGCGGTTAATTCTTCGATTAAACAGACTAACAGGTAGGTATCCCAATTTCAGTCTCTATTGAACAGTCGTGCCCTGTGGCTTATTTACAAATCAAATTAAAGATTGAACACGGCGAAAACCGCTACAATCGCTTGCTTGTTAATAGAGATATTGAAATACTAAATTATTATGTTACTTGTGGAGATGTGGAGGTATTAGGTAGGTACGATTTAACTACAGTGTTTTGTTTTTCATCTAATATTTTGCTCGGCTACCCTACGCCCTTAGACAAAAAGGCCCCTAATAGGTAGTAATATAATAATAAAAGTGAAGTGTACAAAGGCTTGGAGCCGATAGTGCGATAGTATTACGTTGTAATGAGCTTTTACGTAAGGCACAAACTTCCACCGTCGCCGTCGGCTCGAATCTCTTATAATGAAAGGGGTTAAGAGTATAGTCTGCTACGCCAGCAGGGCAGAAATTGGCAGACTTCACACACCTCTGTGCACAATTATGCAGAACTTTCAAGCTCGCAGACATTTTACTAAAGCAAATGATAATTAATTTCTTATATTCACACAAGGAATAGACTAGCCGACCTAAGATAATGTTATAGAAAAACGAGTGTGGAAAAATACAAAAAAAATTACCTTCAATATATTGATCGACAAGCGCGTAAATGTGTGTACAAGCTTCGTCTGGCATGACCCATCCGCCAGTGGTGATTTCCAAACGACCTTCCTTGATTAGCTTCTTGAGTGCCTGAAAATCGATACATCATTAGACCTGCACAAATACACACCCTAGGTAATTTCGCGATTGGATGAACGCCAGCGTTCAGCGAAACTACAATTCTATCACGCTAACTTGAAAGACGTAAAACCAGAACACACAGTAGATTAAATCCTGCTATTAGCAAATATAGATACGTAATTCATTATAGCCTGCACGAGGTTGGCAGAAAAAGGTTTTTAAAAGTTAAATTGCTCTTTTATGCAGGTATATGTGAGCCCTCCTTGTTTTAAAATCGATCAATTCAAAACTTATTTACTCAATAAAACATCGAACGAAAACCAATACAGTTTGTATTTGTGTAGCTATGTTTGGTTTAGGGTGCATTGAAGATAGATTTTTGAAATATCATCGCTCGGTAAAAGTGGACTCAGTTTAAAAATAAAGCAAAACTTACCTTTTGCTTTACCGGATGCGATCGCTCCCACCAGGCGTTGAGAAATGATATCTCGGTCCATATAAAAGTCATGTTCGGAAACTGGTTCAACTTTTGCACGATGTTGTTGATGATATTTTTGGTCTTAGACTCGAAATACTGCTCGAAGGTTTTCAGCCAGCCGGGGTCGTTGTGAGAATGCGGTACTACGATCACCTAAAATAAAAAGTACATCATATAAATCCTAGTCTCTAATGTTTAACATAATAAAATGTTAATATTTTCAGACAAGAACGTCATACGCATTTATCGGCGGAACTACCGAAATGCCACTAAATCAAAAAGCGCTCAATTCTTTTTATTTTGGTGCAGAGATGATGAGGCCATATTTTAATTACATACCTACTGTGTCTAATTTTTTATTAATGATTAGAGTTTAGCTCGAGGCGACAAATGTTCAAGCTCGTGCAAGCATATCGGATTGTCCGAATATCCTTTCATGAGAGACTTCTCAAACGCTCTTAAATGTTCCATTAACGTTCCCAGCAACTCGAATAAAAAATATTCGAGAGCTTCCGATACACACACCGTCGCTTTTACACCTCCTCTATTTATTCGTGTATTAACCATATAAGTATCGTAATTTAAAATCTCTCTCCATTTTGCAATTTGTCTGTTATTGGCGTAATTAATTGAAATACACAATTAATTGGAATCCACAAAACACGGTTCATCGCGTGAAATACCTTTCGAGTTCAATGAGGCACGATCATGATTTATTTTCGCACTAAAATAATTTTAATTGAGTTATAATAAATACATTACCTTTAGTCTGGGTCGGCTAGTATCATTGCGAGTCCTTTCGTACCGGTCTTCAAAAGACTTGTCCCAAAATTCTTTTGTCCGCAACCAACTTGGCTGAAAAACAAGAACCGTTTAAAAAAAAACAAATACACTCGTATTCTTTTATTGGTTAAGACATAAATAGATATTTTTGTTTCATTACAATATTTCGTCTGTTTTTTACCCCAACATAATTGTACTTTGTAGAGCTTATGCTGTGCCCAAATGGATTTAAAAATGGAAAAAGTTTTAAAGTTTCCTCGTAGCACTCACATCGGAAAACTGGCAGAAAAAATCCCTAGTCAGATTTTCCGATAACAACGAAATATTCAGCCCCAACAGTTATAAGGTTGTAACATTGTTCAAAACTCACTGGAATATTCATCAAGTATTAAAACAGTGTCGGTATGTTGCGACATTAAACAGTGACCCTTTCATGTACAGTTTCCAATCAGAATCTTACACGTGGCTGGACAAAGCAAATTGCATTTTCGACGGTTCGCCTACACTTTCATCGCGCTAAATCTCGGTAGTTACATTTTTCGACTCATTTTTCAGTTCACACAATTAGGTTTTGCTGGATCTATTTTTGCTTTTAGTATTCAGTTTCAAGTATGTGCTATCGTTAATTCGGTATCAAAGACAGGCTTAGGGTTATTTACATCCTCTATCCGTCCTCCTGCCTCTGAAATCCAATTATAGACGTGGACATACTGAATTTAACTCGTCTATGTCCTTGCGGTTTAATTGCATCTATAACTCACTATACAAAAGCACGGTGACCACTTAATTCACCTACATAAGAGGAGTACGTCGAGCGAGTATTTTATTTTCTCATCACAGAATCCTAGCTCCGAATATTTCTCCTGGGCGGAAACCGTCCCATGGGGAATGTAAAAAGAAAGTTTTGCATTCGTCGAATTTCTATTTTGGAGGATGAATTTTGAAACGCGTATTTTAAATTCATTCTTAAATTTCTTCAAACGTGCGTCAACGTAACTAATATGAAACTGTAATTAAACGAATTTAATTAAGTACCTACCTACCTATTATATTCCTAAAGGAAAAGATTAATAAAGTAATATTTTACGATGCCTCAGACACGAAAACGGTGAAATTCACGGAACAAACGAACAATAATACTCAAAACAATATGAAGTTGAAATGCAGTTAATAAACAGGTTTCGTGCTATTTCGTTAACAGCCGGAGAAGGTGTAATATTGCAGAATATACTTCATGAAGTTTGAATCTCTATGTTCATAAACAGTCATGAACAAAGCGTCAATGCGTTCAAAAAGCTACCATAATTTTGTTAGAGGCTAAGTTCTAGAGGTATCAAATTTCCCTTGCGCTCTCTCGACCACACTTTCATTGTTTGGAAAACTAATTAGCAATTGTTGTATTGCTTTCGTAACTTCGTCATGAAAGCACATTTGAAGTAATAAAATTTTACACGTTGGTGTCTATTAAATACTAAGAAATTGGCAGTGAATTAAGTTTAACTATCCACTTCTTTTTTGCTTACTGCCTTCAAGAACGTCGGGTAAAGTTCTTAATAATTTTCGAGGTTTAAGTACATTATACATATATAGATAGGTACTATTAACGGTCGCCCGTTGAAAGTTACAGACCATTATAGTTTCCTAAAATCTGTCAATAATTAAATTGGTGTTAGACAAGGTGTAAACGCTCCACACAACGCCATTATTTAAGCAAAATTTTGCATCGAACTGATTTACCTCTATCTCGCCGTCCAAATCGTCGTTAGCAACAATTAAGTGAGTAACTAAATTTGTTTTCACAAAGGCTTTCAATATTTGACTATTTACGTCACACTTCCGTGTGTGTTCCGATAAAAGCCAAAAGGCGACAGCGGTTTAATTGTGTGTGCGATCCGAACGCTTTGGCCAGCCTATAGCTTTAGCTGGATTTAAATTTAGGCTTAATTATTTCGAGCACGGGATTCTGGGTGAGACCAAGATAGGTAACTAATTAGAATTGGCAGAATTGCCAATATACATGTACGTAAAATAGTTTATTGACCATGCCAGCGGTCATCGCCTCCAACAAGTTCCTAATACCTAGTTTTATTTGAAGTTTTTAAACAGAAAACTGAAGTCTCCGAAATAAGCACCATCCATCAATCAATGTGAGGTGTTGAAGCATTAATACCATATAGAAGTATGACACCCGAATCGGATTATACAAAATGTACTGAATTTGATGGGAGTCGTCGCTGTGTCTGCCGCAACGAGCGCTGCGCTGCGATCGATTTCGTTTCTTTTCCTCCACAACGCTTTTCACACCCAACGAACATGCTGCGAATATTTGATTGGCCACAACCCGTTAGCGTCTCACTGCAGGGCATTTACCCCATAACTATTACTCAATTTCGGACCAGAGTCCTACTGTCATTTTATCCCAATACTATGGCTTATATTTCTTTATAAGTACAGCTGATTTCTTCAGAGTACAAGTGTCTCACTGCAGGGCATCTACCCCACAACTATGACTCAATTTCAGACCACAGTGATACTGTATCTTTTTATCCCAATTCTATGGCTTATATTTCTTTATAAGTACATCTTTAATCCTTCAGTTTGTACCTATTTGTAGGTATGTTTTTACAGAACGAAAACCACACGTGCAAATTAACGACGGGTACAAAATAGGATTAAAGTGATGTCTGAAGCACGTGAGTCATAGTAGAATTACGACTCTATTAGACCACCGATCCTGCAAGGCTAAACGATCCAATTTAAACAAAATTATCAATATTATAATTTGAGCGGCACAACTTCGGGAACATATTGTATAACACAATTATCGTCTGTATCGTGAGGTACACGTTATTTTAGATAGGATTAGATTGGCGGAGATTTGGTATCGTAACTTCTCATACCACCGAAAGTTCGCCATGACCAGGGCTGCCATCACTCAAATTGCCACTTCGAACACAAATTTTGTAATCCCGGTATTAAGGCCAACTTTATTTTCCCCGGATTTATAAAAAAAAAGGCAAACATTTTTGAAAACACCTTATTTCATCTTGTCCTTCCGTCAATCCTGGGTCTAGCTAAAATTTGTTTTTTTTTTTGTTGCGCTTATTGTGTCACCTTTCACATGAACGAGTATCTCGCCTAGACCTCATCCAGAAACCCGCTAAACTAGAACAAACCAAGGCAATCCTGGCCGGATGGTAGCCCTTAATATGTCCAAATATCTTCTACCAAACGACATAGCCCATTTTAGTTTAAAGTGTCTCATCAAAATCCGCAACCTTTTCATTTATATGGAAATCGTTGGTGTAAATGCACTATGGCTAACCTAACAATAGCAGGTATCCTATGGCTATTGTTTGTATGAGCATGCCGAACGTGATTCCATTCCATAATGCAAAACGGTAATATACTAATCAAGCTGCTAATACGACAATATGTCAACAATACCAAAATTCAACACGATGCGTTGATTCAATCAGCGCAAAATGGAGTGATGCTCTGGCACTAATTTGCGGTCGTGGTTTGCATGCGGCAGACAGGTACTTGTTTCTCTATTACGCTAGGATACATTCACAAATTACCATACGCTTACCGTACGCGACCCCCGTCCCATATATTATGCTTCACGTTTATAATACCCACATATTTACACCGGAGTCCGTCGCACTCGTGAAAGTCGCTAACAAGTTTCACTTTTTTCCTAGTACGCTTTCCACCACGCAATAGGGACAAAAAATTCGCCATAGTGCATTGTTGAGACGCTCAAGACAACAGACATAAGAGGCCTATAGTGTGCGAATGTTTAGTGATGTAGATGGCCTGTCTCACCGCAATAATGTCGGTGTAACCGCTAACGAGACATTCAATAGTGGATAGTATTCCGTGTTTAAAATTAAAATTGCACAACTTTATTGCGGTAGCAATAAACATTGTTTCATTAAAATAGATATTGTGGTTAGCGCGTGACAACCAAACACACACAATAAATAATCAATGTACAATTTTGATCATGTCATAAAATATATAACATAATATACATTATCTATCTAGACATTACATTAATCATGTGTTATAGATACTATAGATTCGCCTTACTTGAAATTCGAAGGCCGGATAGATGACTGCCGTGTCGATGTCTGCCACACTTTCCTTGATCACTGGACATTGCTCCGGAATTACCTGTCAAATATACCAAAGTGGTATCAAATATAAGAAGCTTAGTTCGAATACTATCTACGAATCTGACTTAGAAAAAAAAGTGTACGTATTAGAAATTAATTAAGACTTGTTTGGGTAAAATTTGGATAAAATTAATATTATCAGAATCTGAGCAGTGGTAATTCCTAATGTATTGATATACATTATCTACCATATCATCGGCTTTATGAGAGACAAATACACACTTAAGCCTCAGTAAACTAGAATCAGCCGGAAAGAAAAAACCCGACGAAATAAAACCCCGGGTATATTTTTAAAAATATCAATTTTACAAGATTCATACATTTTATAGTGCCACTTTGGGATGATAATGATGATCTGAGATGAAATGCGAAACGAAGACTAAGTATTTATCATCAAATTTTCTAAATCGTTAATATATGGTAAATGGCTTTCCTACACAAAGCTTGTTTTATGTTTTTTAGTAGTGATCGCATTCACACCAAACGACTTTTTAACGACATTTCGTCGTATGTGGCGAACAATGCGCTATTAAAATATTGTAAGCTGCTTTCCAAAATAATCAAATGTTTCTCTAGAGATATTCTTGAGGCGATCGTTGAGCACGACAGACAACTCGGCCCTTCCGCTCGTTTCCCGGATTTTATAACGAGGAGTACTTCTAGGAGGAGGAGTCTAAATCTTTACGCGTAGGTATATTTTTCGTCTCAATGAAAATAATGCATTTGTCAATTTTGCTTTTGTAAGATTGATTGATAATTTTAAATTACAAATTAATT
The DNA here is from genome assembly GCA_001278395.1 of Lerema accius. Taxonomy (NCBI): domain Eukaryota; kingdom Metazoa; phylum Arthropoda; class Insecta; order Lepidoptera; family Hesperiidae; genus Lerema; species Lerema accius. The sequence goes on along the minus strand of LGAG01001195.1, from coordinate 102,808 downwards.
AACTAGGCATTGAGTACGCCTTTTGTGTATACCTAGTTATTAGGTTTGTACAATAAAGTTGTCAAATTAATAAACTTTATTTTAGAAATAGTCAACTATGAGGTAGACATCGCGACGCTAATTGAACGCGTCAGCCTTAAAAAAATATATCCCCGTATCGCTGGCTAAGAGAAAATTAGCTGATTCATACCTGAGGGCCGACAAACTAGTCGCGACAACGCTACAAATGAGAGAAAAGAGATTTCAGCTAATCAACTACAACAGTTTTGCTTGCTACAAAAAAGATAAACATCTGCACGGATTTAAAAAAAGCCACCAAACCGCATTTACCGATGGTTTAGGATTAGACTTCTTTTAAACTTATTCTCGAACATCCCTATTTCAAGTGTCTAACCTTACATGTTTGACGGTTGTTAGGAGGTTCTAGTGCTATATACATAAAAAAATGGATTTCGTAGATACCTATTGTAGAACTTACTAATGAAATGGATGGATTGAAATGGTTTGATATTTGTCACTTATTACAATCAGCCAACTCCGTTTTTAAGGTTTACATGAACTACATTGATACTCAACTTTGAAAAGCACAATTCGTGTGTAACTGAAGAATTGAAAAAGCGCCTAATTGAACCGTATTGCAGAACTCCGACTGAGCGTGTATCTTCTTCTCAGTCTAATCAATGCCAGACAAAAGGGAGCGCAACAGCACTGATTTCCACGAGAACAGCCACTATTGCACCGGTATGTTAGCACTAGTGTATTTTTACAACCGCTTTGGAATGGAATAGTTGATCCTTAAACATACAACCTACTCAATGGTAACGTGCTGGCTGACGTTAATTTCGAAAGGACTTAAGTTACAATAAGTCGTGTTTTAGGACTGCTTTCTGCAACTGGGACTAGAGAAGGACTGTGAAAGTCAAAGACTTTGAAGACTAGCTTATTAAATTATCACCCACGTTTCTGATTAGATATTTGAACCGAAGTAGATGAACGAAACTACTAGCTAGTACACTTGAGATGTATTGTAGAATATCGAACCAATGTTTCTTTTTAGGGATCTGTGATCAACCAGGCACCCTGAGTTTGTAATTTTTATTCATCATCATTAGTAAATATAGTGAGGTTAAAAAGAAAACCATCATGACTGGGTAAGCTCAACAGGTTACCGATTAATTAGAGCAACATTTATAATAATTACAGAAAGAAAATTCACGTGATTTTCTTATTTATATCCAAGTTCTTATAAATCGTTAAGTAATGAGATGCGTGTCAATATTGTTTCTTAAAATAAGTACAATTGCTTCACAATAATTAATAAAGATAAAAGGAGTTAAATAAAAATGCAGTAACTACGGTCCTAATGAGTATTAGAAGTGTACTTCGTTATTTGCATTGATTGAAGTTTGTCTCATTTTTCTAGTATTCGTAGTACCAATTAAAACATAATTATGAAGCAGCAATATCAATGTTTATTCAACAGTAAACTTTTCAATATTTTCCTTTGGAAATATTAAAATTTCAGCTTTTATTCCTTTTCGCAATCAATTTATGTCCCTGTATTGTGGCTGATTCTTTGAAACTTATGATTTGAGCAAATCTATACTATAATAAAACAGTAAAATAAATTTGTCTGTACATTGAGTATATTTACCAAAAACTAATCTAGAATGACTCAAATACAGTAACTGAGTACAAATCTGCAATTTTTAAAATTTTTGTGTCTGTTTGTCTGTCTGTTTTTCTGTTTGTACACGCTAATCTCCGAAACTACCGAACGGATTTGAATAAAACTTTTTTTGTTTTATAGCTGTTAAGTCTGGGCTTAAACTAGGCTATATTTTTTTCCGGAAAATATTATAGTTTTCCTGGAAAAA
>LGAG01001195.1:61404-86430 GCA_001278395.1 Lerema accius | reverse complement strand
AGGCTACTTTTTTTTACTTTCGTTTCGGCGTGGGTTTCCCGAAGCGAAGCGAGGGCGGGTCCACTAGTAATAATATATTTATCAAACACAAAATCAAGAAAATAAAATCTTTTTTTTTATCTGTAAGTCACGTGACTTCAAACGAAAAAATTCATCGTGTGAATTAAAAAAATGTTGCCAGTTTGCAGAGTTAGTAGATTTATATATTCCCTACTTTTTATTAGTAATTTACAAGACCATTTGTTACGTAATACTCGAAAGCCTCTAACCATATTACCATGTTACATAATGTTGGATTATGAACGCTTTGATATGCACTTTGCGGTGAGACCACTAATATTAGAGATCAAAGGGCGAGCCTCTTCGTTAGAGCCCCGGACGCAGCGCAAATTGCATTAATTGATTCACCAATTTCAGTTTGACAAATTAAAGGGGTTGCTTTTATCAAGTAAAATAACGCTATTCACTCATAGTCCCACACTAGGATTCCCTGTGTTGTGGGTGCAATGGACGACACAGAAACACAAACATACAACTAGCCCGAGAACAGATTTAAATTCGTCATTTAAATTTCGGCCCCGCTGGCAATCGAACCCAGGACGATTTGAACGGCGATCGGCGTGGTAACCGCTGCGTTATAAGAGTCGTCAATTTATTGTAGTTTACACAATTCATATCACAGATTACTAACCTTAGTATTGGATATTACCTAATTATTAATTTGGAATTCATACGAAGTGCTCCTGAGAAAAGTGATTTTAAAACAGAGACATATGAACGGACAGACGACTAACGTTTTATAAGAGTTCCGGTTTTTCCTATTAAGGTACCGACCCATAAAACTGAAAAAATATTAATTTAGCCAGGAAGCCAGGTTCGGTGCTTGTGTGCCTGCCTAATTGAATAACAAGATCTCAAAACAAACGAACTTACGCCAATGGTAATATTAGACATATTACTTGTTCTTTACATAACAGAATCTAGAACTGAAAATTCAGTATAAAACAACATCCATATGTAACGTAAACAATTTGCATGTAACGATGTCGTATGAGAAGGGTTACTGGAGTTCACAGAACGCATAACCACGTTACGACTGAGGGTCAACACGAAGACGGGTCGTCATCCCTTTGAAGGAGAACCGGTTCACGCCACCCACCCTCTACCCCACCTTTTAACTAACGTTTTATTTCACACAGATTTAACATCAAGCCACTTCAAACGAATAAACGGATGTAGAACGGGCGCGGCGTCGCGAGATTTAATAAAAATGCCTCCTTTTAAATAAGAAAAATAAATTATCTTGCCACTTCACATTTTTGTGCTGGTTGAAAAGTATACTCCTCCTAAGATTTTAATGAACGTGGCGAAGATTGGAACTAATTTGACTTCGGAAACTTTGATGATGTGATATTGATGTTATATTGTTTTAATATTATACAGTCAGTCACACATTTTCTTGATATAGTAGATTGTCATGAAGTTTTATATATAATTTTAATGGTCTATCAAAATTAGTAACGACCAAAGCTACAAACAAATATATTTTTCTTTTATACGCACAAATAAACATAAAAAAAATTGTATGAAGCTTTGCTATGCTTTTTTAGGCACTTTACTAAAATAACATTTTGTAACATATTGCAGCACTCAAATAACAAACAAAAAAAATATGACGATGCAATCTAAACGAGTAGCATCCTACCAATACTACGTTGCACTTTTAAAAGTATTACTTCTACTGTTTTTCAAACGGGTTTTTATTTCAAAACTATCAGTATGTCATAACGTAACCTTAATATTCTTGTCTCCCCTCGTGACGCGTTCTACTTACGGACGAGAGGAACGGTAATATGAATAACTACAGTATATTTGCCGTGTCTCATCTCAAAAACAAAAACATGCCTTATGATATTTCCTATCTGAAATTCTGAGTATAAGGTATGTTTTTAAATTCACCCCGAATTAAAATAACATAACAGATGACAGTGATAAATTCTACATTGTTAAATATCACTTCTACCCGTTAAAATTAATTGTCCTCCCAAGAGTTTAATGAACGTAGCGAATTATGAAACTAATTTGACTTTGTCCACTTGAATGGTGGTGACTTTACATTACTGACCGCAAAAAACATGCCCTGACGAGTCGACCTACCTCAAGGAGGTAGTGCCGCTTATTCTCCCAGTCTTACTGTCCCTTCAATTGTAGGATTAGAACAACAAAACTAACATTGATGCCGATTTTCCTCGTAATTATATTTAATGAGCGAGCGCAACCCTTCCTAAAAAAGATTTATTTATATCGACTTCGATAACGAAATAACATCATGAAATACATTTTATCATTTTTACCTACAGAATCCATCATATTGAAATAGAATCCAGGATTCAATTACATTAAAATCGACTAAACTAACATTTACCTATGTGATTTCTTTTTTATTTTGTAATTCCCGAAAGCTTAAAACATAGCACTACATCAGTTAATTACATGCATATGGAATAAAACTCTTCCAATCAATTAAAACGCACTTGGTTTTATTGTGTACCTACACCAAAAACCGATTGAAATTGATAGTAAGTTCAATTAGGTTAGTTAGGCTGTTTTTTTTTTTAATTTACACGGAAGACACGGGTCGCTCCTTGAGCATTTTTTTACTTATTATAAGTACATGCTTGACTATACTGCAACTTACAGAATTCAGATTAAATAGAAAGTCAGTTTGGTTACAATAACACATTAATAACTTCAATTAATAACTTCACTTTTTAACCGACTTCAAAGAAAAGTAGGAGGTACTCAATTTGACTGTTTTTTTATTACTCGTACCAAAACATAAAATATTTAATTATACGTACACGTATAACGGTACGTTCTTCAAATTAATCATCGAGAAATTTCTCGCAAATATTAAAATAACAATGACATGAGCAAGATTTAAAAATCAGAGTTGGGTATTCAATGTAATAAAATGAGTTACGGCAACGGCGATAAAATATTATAATTAGATACAACGATTTGAACATGTGAGCACCGAATGTGCCGCCTTAACGCCCGATTTACTGAAATTTTAAATTATCACGACGATATTGTAATTTATACAAACAAAACAGAAGAAACACAATATGCTAATATTTGTAATTTAGAACGGAGATAGTACTTTCTTAAGTCAACAAAAAAACTCTACACCCATTAAATTTCCAAACCAAATAACAAGACTCCTATTTTATAGACAAAATAAAAAAAAAAAGTTCCACCAAGGAATAAATTAGTAGTCGAAGTAGGATTATACACAATTAGCTGTCGTTTCGCTTGAGAAAATAATATTTTTCAGTACTGAATGGCAAGCGCTTATTTTATTGAAAGACGTGATTCCCGTAGAAATGATACACAGATATTTTTCCGCGAAAAGATTTAAATCTCTCTTCAGGCTTTTATCGAAATCACATCGTCTCGTTGCTCCGTTTTGACGTGAAAGAAGAATAAACATACCAATACACTTTCGCATTTATAATACTCGTAGTAAGGAATAGAAAACGCCTGCGACTTTGCTCGCGGAAAGGCTTTTCATAAAAGGTATTGGATTCATCGCAAGAGAACTTATTCCTAGGAACATGTTATGCTCCAGGAAATGGCCTGTTTACGTGCTAGGTTAAGTTCAAATCTAGTCACAAGCATGTAAACGTTCAGATCAACCCAGGGAAACGTAAATCCGCATTATATCTATCCTATTCTATTCTTGAACATGATCCGTGTGTATGCAAAATTTAATTTTAATCCACACATCTTTCAGCATGTGAAGGAAACTCCAACTCAAGTACCCAATCACCGAAATACTTCACCGAAATTCGCATTTATAATATTAGAAAGAAGGATTAGATAATCCGACTTAAGGAATCACAAAGCCAAGAAATCCGTAGAGTTATCTCAATTCATAAATACAGAAGTTGTTAAAGTATCGTCTCGAAATAAACATTATTATGTAAATACGACCTCAATAGTCGAATTTCTATTAGACGTCGATTACACATTGACGATAGTAGTTAGTAGTTAGTAACAACGATGCCTGGTTTTTGTAAAACATTGATTAGTACTGTTTTTGTGTACGTAACGACCTGGCGACACGGACACGATCCGGCTGTATGGCAACCGTAAAAAAAGCAATCATTAATTTCTTAGTCATCGCCATTACTGAGTAACCTAATTAGTACTGAGGGAATAGTTAAGTAGCAAAATAGTATGTTTATGTAATACTGTACTGTACAGTGTATGAGATATTCAGTTCACAGGTTCATGATTAACATCCCTTTATAGGTTGCTTACAAGAGTATTGTTCGGGCTTCGATATCATACCGGCTTTGGTATGCATGGGCTATGCAGATAGATTCGAATAATGCACAATTAGGTACTCTGTGTTACTGTGCTAATATATAGGTCGGGTCAGAAGGCATTCAGACATGGAATTAAGACCAGTCTACACTATTAGTATAGATAGTTAGGTACACCCAAAACTGTAAGATCGATTTACTTTAGGCATTCTTTAAAGTTCATATTTACCAAATGGATTTTAAATTGAGCTATTAATTAAAAAGGTATAAAGCACATTTTGCACTTCAATAAAACTTTCAATTCTAACACTTTATAGTTTTAACTTTTATTGCTGGTATAAACTGCAGAACTACTGCACTATGACTGCTATAAAAGGCCCAGAGGTCATATCAATCAGTCCCCTTGAACAGCTAATTTTTTACTCTCGTCCTGAACTGTCGCCTACTGAAGTTGTTTCATAAACACTCAAAACTGTAATATTGAAGCGAGGATTTCCTTCAACTTTAGGTTTGTACTTCATAACCCTACCCTTCCCCCCCCTTCCTCTCTTTTCTCCCTTCCCCTGCTCAGCATTATTTCGACGTATGCCGTGTCTATTTATGAGTTTGAAATCATTTATTGCATTAATTTAGTATTCCGTATGTAGATTATAGCATTATGCACAATTCCTAATCGGACTTTCAAAACATGCATAGTATAAAATTTCATTCTAGGAACAAAAAGACTTGCATTAACACTATTACGTTTATAAATACTTATACATTCAAAATCCAAACAGTCGGTGGTGTTAATTCGTAATAGAATTCCCAAGACTAATCTAGATGGTGAGCCTTTTCCCATATTTCATTTAGCAAGAACATAAAATCTAATTCGATCGCCGATTTAATTCCGCTTTTATTAATGTAATCATAAGTGCATTTATGAACATTCTGGAGCGGTAATTAGATTTTCTCAGCACCGAGCTCGTTGCGGTTAAAATATCTAGATTTAAACTTTTCTATTTCGTATCGCGCATTTTATGCGGAGTAAAAGCCGTAAATATTTTAATCGCTTTGCTGTAAAGCTAGGAAGTGTTAAGTACAGAAATGTTGAACATAAAATGAATTGTAAAGTTAAATACTCATTTATTTATAAATTAATGTATGTTAATATGTGTATTATAAATGTTTTATGACTTGTTTAAATGATGAAATGTGTACAGAATACGAACGAATTATACAAAACGAGTTAGGCGGTATTGTAATTTAAGTACATTACAACGATTATAATTAATTTTTTTTTTTACATAAGGACTTTGACAACAGTATTTACAACAAATCCTTGATACCTTCTCTATCCCGAGGTTTATCTGACGTAGGACTATCTAACACAAATAACAAAGATTTTGATGTTGCTAGGCCTTGATATGAATATAGAAACCATTACTGTTCTTATTATTTGTAACACGATACAATAATACGAAAACCGCAGAACATTGCATATCATAACAGGATATAGTAACGGTAGCAAGCCTTTTAGAGGGCGTTAACGAGTAGTATCTTGTTTAGAAAGAAATAAGACCACGCGGTTTTAGATTTTTTGAACGCTGTGGTCAGTATTTAGTAGGAAAGTTAATTTCTCAAAATCGAACTTCTTTGCTATCTATTATGCAAGTATTATAAATGTAATTATGACTAAGAAAACAAGAACCTAATTCGTTTAGTTACAAAATCGACTCCATAGTCTGCATCCAATAAATAGAATTACGGCCCCGATTAAGACCAATCACAGATGTAGATTAAAAAAGATCACCGAGTTTTATTTTCTCCGACTTTTTTTCTTGTTGGCCGACTAGCTTACGTAGACTTAAGTAAGATGTATTATTATAAAGCCGATGATATGATAGGTATCTATTGTCTATCGAATTTAGGAACTGTTATTGTAAAGATGTACCTAAATATTTTAATTTTACTTCAATTGTAAATTTTGACGTTCGTTAAGTGAGTTCCAAATTATTTTAATTTGATTTTGTATTGCTAATATTGAGAACTTAAAAGTAAACGCACAATAAATAAAAATCCGCACGAAGTTTGTGACTTTCCAATTTCCAAAGTGCACAAAATATTCTCTCGAATCAAAAATCAGAAGCGCGCTGCGGTGGATTCCGTGAACAAACAGGCTTATGGAGGATTATTTTCGCCCGATATTTTTTGTAACTGCATGTATTCGTAGGATCATAGAATTTCTATCGGGCATTATTCGCGCTGCAAAATTTTACAGTGTGCATTTTCTGACCTTTTATGGTGCAAAAACTTTAAAATAACTTGATGTAAAGTAGCTTTTATTAATAAAAAAACGAAAGAACTATGTAATTGTTTATACCAAAATATATTTTAACTTATGTCTGTTCCACAATGACATCCCAGATGTTCTATAACAAAAAAAAATTGCTACTTTTCTGGCGCAGGTTTCAAAATGTGTGTACAAAGCGAACAGTGTAAAACTTGAAGTAATATTCTTGATAATTATTGACTTCTCACAACTCATAGTTAGACTAACGGTCAAGGTCGAAAAATCAAATCACCACCGATAAATAGTTATCATGTCGTGTCACTATTGCGTGATAACCTACACGGAACTACCTACTACAATGTAGGAAGATTAAACTAAACGACCTCATCCAAGATGTTCCGATAATGAATTAGAGTCAGAGTTGCCTAACTATGCGATGCGAACAGATGCATCTGAATAATAGAACACCCATGAGAATCCTCTGCATTGTATTTGCGTTTCTATCAGGGCGGCAAGCCTGTCTATAATTTAAACATTATTGGCTACGAGACGATGAATGTATTTGGTGGAAAGGTGACGTTAATGCAGAATTTACTAAACAGTTTAAATGCTATGACAAAAAGGAAATATGGGAAATTAATTCTGCTATAAATTATGCAGAAAACAAAATTGAAGTACGTTAGTTTTGAACACAAACACAAAAAGAAACCGCCTCAAGTACGTAAAGACCGATAGTCTTTATCGTATGCAAAGAGCAAACACGATTATTGATTTGAAACTAGTAATCGAAGCGACAGTTCGAATAAGTGTCATTTTCAGAACTTGTTTCAGATACTCGTTCCAACCGTATAGCGTTTACCTTTTCAACTTGTTCAGGAAGCGCTGTCTGCAATTTAGCAACTTGCGATTGCGATTCAAATTTAAAACGAATTCTAAAGCTAAAGTTGACATTGAATTAAAATGCATGAATGTGACGGAGTGATCGAAGAGGTAGAAAACTAGATTAGGTTTATCGGTGAAAATGTATTTAAAACGAGATTTACATTGCGAAACTAGTGGCTCGTAATTAGTTTTATGACATTAATTTCACCAGCAACGTCCAGTTTTAACAATGCATGTATTATTTTTACGACACTGGAGTAGTTTAGTGCCATGTGCATATTTTTTTCAAAAACTAAACTCACGCAACTACTTCATTTCAGCGACGCAAATTTAGTGTCGACGTATAAAACTTCGATGTTTTAGGCAGTACCATTGTCTTGGCGATATCTTCTGTCGATTTCACGACACTATTATGTAATCGAAATAAGTTTCATATGTACTGTTTCAGTTTTACTTTCACAAAACTAGATTCATCATACATGACACTAGTTTCGTTATGTAAAGGCTTTATTGTCGCCTAGACAGGGCAGGTAAGAAGAAGTTAACAATACTAATTCTCGAAGTGTCAATATTATTATATCTCGTCATGTCTGCATGGTAATTATAGAGGCTAATCGGGACGAATTTTTCTTCCCATCGTTATCATGTTTCGTTTGAAACTGGCCGCATGCCAAATGTTGCAATACGTCCAATTTAATTGTTCGTGAAATGTTTCTTGTGTAAAACGTTATGGTATCGCAGATAATATAGTAGGGACTATCAAGAGTGAACACTCTTAAATGTTACGAGTACTAAGTATCGGATAACTAAAATATTTTTGCATAGCTTCTTTCGTTATCGGATAGCATCAAAATATCTAAAACTGTTCCCTGTCTGTACTCGGATTTCAGCCCGGCAGAGAAATTGAATATTCATTGACGAAAGGGGTTGTAAAAGGGATTCGTAGTTTGACTTCAAAGATAATTGATTCGTGAATACCTGTCAGTCGAATAGAGAAAATAAGACGAGCTTTTAGAATATAATACGTAGATAATTATATTTAAAAAAAAATCGATTAGTTCAGTGAACAAAACTGGTCTTCGGGGAACGTTCAACACGCTGGATTACGCAGTATTAAACATTTGTATGAAGCTGGTTTAAATGTTCAACTGGCACGCGGGTTGCTTTTATGGACGATCATAATCATTTACGTCGTAGGGGTAGTGACCGTAACAAAACAATGCCGCGCCACACCTGCTGTCTACGTACGAATGTCACAGCAAAACAATTTGTTTCACAACACCCATATATTAACAGACCATCAACCTTTTGCTGCAATTTACAAAATTGGTTTTTAAGAAATCCTTCACGCGAGAATTATTACTAACTAGACGATGCCCGCGGCTCCGCCCGCGGAAAAGTCGATAAACAAAATATTGATTTCGTCCCAAGGGAACCTATAATCGGGATAAAATGTATCCTATGTCCTATTCCTGGATGCAACCTACCTGTGTACCAAGTTTCAGCTTAATCCGTTCAACAGTTAGACCGTGAAGGAGGGACAAACATCCAAACATCCAAATATCCAAATATCCAAACATCTTTACAAACTTTCACATTTATAATATTAGTAGGATACTATTCATTTATCTGGTATTGAGTCGGCAAGGCAAGCAGTAAGATTATCAGTAATCCCCAAACCTCACAAAAAAGCACTTTACTAATCATATGTTAAAGCTTAACTAGGATTAAACTTAATGCTAAATGGCACTAGTCTGACAGCGTCATAAATCGCATTAATTTACAAGAAGTTTATTGAAATTTTACTTCAACACACGCATATTATAATCGTTTCTTGAGGCCTGAGTTCAGAGGCTCTCATGTAAACTTATAAGCTAGCCTTCATATTGTTGCCTAAGGCAACATAAGCTAAACAATGCCCCAGGCGAAATAAACAAACATCGAAGTTTAATCCAAGGGCAAAGTCTGTTACTTTCGCAACTGTAATTCGAATAATATCCTAAATTAAGACGAAACTCTCTATAAAAGGGAAACACACCAGTTCAATAAATCAATTAAGAACAAATGCGGTTTACACAATATACCTATTTACAGATAATATTACGAGAATATCGTTTTCACTGTTACACGGCAGTGCTAATCATTAAATACTAACATTTCATTTTGTCTTGATAATCTTTATATATAAAATCATAGCCTACATGTGTTTGTCACAGAACTTCCTAAATGAATGGACGGATTTTAATAAACATTTTGTGGTATATTCAAGAGGAATCGAGTATGGTTTAGGACCACAATTAGACCCGGTAGATGGTGCTGGTGTTAAGACACTTCAAGGGACCCACTGACCTACACGCGTTATTAGTGAAAACGTCGTCATAGCAAAGATAGACCAAAATGATGGGCAATTACTAAAGATATACGAAAAACTAAAACATTACTTATAAAACATTTTGCAGAACAAAATCTGTCCGGTCTATTAGTATGAATTATAAAAAAGCCAGGAACATGTTTTTTATCCAACGTGTTTTATTCATTGTTATCTATAAGTCACGCATATAAATTGTAATGTTTTTATTCATTGTTACTATAAGTCACGCCAGCATGCAAGCACATACAATACAAAGGCATATTCATGAAATGAAATTGATATCTATGGCAGCAGCTAACGATTTAAACCTATATTTCACAGCTTTACATACGCATATCTAGCTTGCATAGCCCTTTATAATGACTCCATGAAGACGGATTGCAGAGAAAGTTGCACTTTCATTCTCGTTTAAAATGCAATCATGTATGTCTTTTACCTGTAACATTATCCGTTTTACATGGTCACGAATTGCAACGACAAAGCTAAACAGAACAACAACTAAATATACAGAAAAGACATATTGAGAAATGTTGAATTTTTATACATGAAAAATATAATACTAAAATAAGGATGATTCAAACTCTCGCATTGGCATAGTAATACTGGACCTTTTATTTGATTCGCAACTTCAAAAATATATATTTTGCATGAGCTTAATGCTGTCCGTTCCATTGTCTGCTCTTGTAGAGAAGTGAAGATAATTCTAAGACGAAATATGGAAAAGTACTGAGTTCACTTAGAAAGATACAGGTGCATCACAAAGAGAAAAGAAAATATAAAACATTGAAATGCTTGTTTTCCATCCTTGACAGACGGAGAAACGTATTTTAATAAAATGGAATAGTCAAATAAATGTAGAAAATCGCAAAACATTTCTTTCCACACAAAAATTAATAGGTATATGCTCGCGCAAACAATAATTACAATACGCAACAGCGGCATTATGAGGTAAGAACTTTGACAATAGGGATTTTTTCCGCCAACTGTAACAGAAATAGGTTTCCTACTATTTCCAACGTACAATTCCGTTGTTTTACAATTAACAATAAAGCGTGCTGTACAATCCTAAGGGACTTTATATATTAGCTTAGTTTTTTCAGTTGTTAGCGAACATTTAGTTTTAATCTTTATTTGAATTAGTAAATACGATGGCACGTAGATGTTAATACTGCAAGATGCATATCTAGTGCTATGGTATGTCACTGTAGTATCTTTTTAATCATAAAATAGCTTTTAACTCCGTTATAAAAATACTTACTACGGTTAAAAAATAAACTAACAGGTAATTTATCAGCAGCAACCTCTGAGTTTTATATGACACTAGAAGGCTCCGGAGCGGCGGCTCCGCCCGCGTAATTTTCCCGTTTCTAAAACAATTTTTTTTGCTACTCCTCTCCTATTCATCTTAGCGTGATGTTAAATAGCCTATAAGTTTCCTCGATAAATGGACTATCTTACACTGAAAGAATTTTTCAAATCGGTCCAGTAGTTCCTGAGATTAGCGCGTTCAAACAAACAAACAAACAAACGAACAAAGAAACAAACAAACAAACAAACTCTTCAGCTTTATAATATTAGTATAGATATTACGCTGGAAATAAAGTTGTGGTTTGGTTGGGAAAAATAGTCGAATGATAAACAATATATTAAACCCAATAACCACGTACTATCTTTGGTTTAATCTCATTCAAGATATTTAGGGTAACACTACGTAACTCTAGTATTGCAATTAATACTGTGAATACATTTTATTTTAGTAGTATTAGTCTCAGATGCCTTCGATTTCAGTGGTAACTGAGTTGCAAGCTACGAATATGCTAGTGCTCTGTGAACTGAGATTATATTATTGAAATGCTGGAATACTGCTCCATTAAATAAGCTAAGCTTGGATCACTGTACGAAATACAGGAACATATCAATCGTGTTTAGTGTGGTACAAGTGAAATAATCTATGAGAAATTCTACTTCATTCCACTGCAGTCAAGTATTTTCCCAAAAGGTTAATTGGAGTAAGGGGAAACAAAAAATACATTTGAACGTCGAATTAATGAAAACCCATTAATATATTTGAATGCAAAAAACTTTTACAGATTTTACCGATAACTCGACTACAGCTCAACGAATCGGATCATATCATCCGAAATTAAAAGTTTTATTGGATAAAAATTAAGTAGGTAAAAATAACAAGATAACACGTACAGGTCCTTATTGGATCTTGTAATAAAATACCGAGCAACATCGATTACACCCCGCTGGTGTGCAGTCTGCGTATTCTTCAAAGTTGAATAAACCTAAAAGGGTGGGTAATACAGCAATTTTATCAACTAGAAATTTCCATGAGCAGTGAAGCGCTCTGTGCTATGGAGATACTTTCCCTAAGTCTGTACCTACCTACATCATTTCGTTTCTGAATACAAGCGATTGCAGAATATTATTACTTTAATATTAGTATCGGTATCATATTGCTTTTACAAGTTTCTTCCCTTTACATTGCTCTTTTCAGATTTTTTAATCGCAATTCGAGTTTGTGATGAAAAGTTGATATTTATTTTTAAGCTTATAATTCGATGTGATAACAAAGGGAAATCGGTGAATTATTAATTGGCTCAAAAATTTTGTTGATCGGATTAAGGCACAAAAATTATAGCGATATATTCGAAACTGGATATTTTAACCTTTTCCTACGAATTCAGTCGTTGTTATACCATCACAATTCCGTCTCGAGTAAAAAGGAAATATAAACGAATAATAACAGTTGTCTTTCTTCTTTGAAGCATCATGTAAATTCCACGAATATCTAAGTTTCATATTCAGTCTCCTAACTCGCTATTCAGGTACGCATTTCGAATTCCTACTGCAGACAGTTGCGGCCGGTTATCTCCATGCCAAAGGGCTTTACATTTACCAGTTTACAAACCCAATTGATACAGGTAGTTGAATAGGTATTCCATTTGTAAACGATACGAATTTGACGAGCTACAAACAAACCATGGTAAGCTATTATCGCCGACTCTGCATTGATCCCAAATAACAGGTACCGCTTTTGAAGTGCAAACTTTAGCATCGCTTTGATTTGAAAGTCGATGAAACGAAAAAGCAACAGTAAAAAGAGAGAAAAATAAATTACGTGGTAGAACATGAGATAGGAGGAATTATATAGTGTTTCTACTTGGCTTCTAGGTGGCACCACGGGAGTTTCTTACTAGCGACATCTAATATCATGTTAGTAGTACTATTTTGTGTTAAATACTGTTTTGAGTACGGTGGTATCTATTAATTAATCCTAACATTTTAAATGGAATGAGTAAATTGATTCAAACTGATAATAGAGGCCCCTACAAGTTTTAAAAATGGTGACTTGGTGTTTTTTATTCGTGTCACTTCATTCGTCTCATTATCTTGAAGCCAACATTTTTGTTCGTTTTACTTCTATCACGTGTGAATTGCACACATTTTTTTATACTCCAGTTAACCTGAAGTATTATAATTTTATTCATAGAGTTAAAATAACTAAAGCCTAATTAGATTACCCTTGACTGACAGATGTGATTATAAATATAAAGTATTTGTCCCCCCCCTTGGTCATAATAATGTTTGACGTGGGTCCGAAGTGTCTGTGAATATCAAACGCATGGTAGTGTAGGTAATGGCGTAATTTGACTTATTCAAATTCGTAGTGTCTGCATTATTCAAAAAAGCAATTCAGAATTAAACCCTCCAAGTAATATGGTAATTACTTGTCAACGGCGTCACAACACATATTATGCCTGTAACCCACCGACAGAATAAAACAAGCACGTATATTCAATGTAAACATGATGTCATATTAAATTTATTCTCATTCGAACTCATCGAATATTGTCTGAAGGGAACACAGCTTAAAAAACAAACAGCAAATATTTCTCATAAAATATCTGTTTTACCGTTGATAATATGTTTCAGAGATCATAGCCTTAATAAAATTTTAATATCTCTTTGACGTAAACAAGACGGGAGCGGCGAAGCCATCCCGTTGACATGAGTTATTTACAAACTGAGGAAAGATTTTTGCAAAAAGATTATTTATTGACTTTGGTTAAACAAGCGCTTGTCGTTAGTGAATACGAGATGCAGACTAAACATCAGATTTTAATCGTATTTCTCATTGAATATACATAGTTATATGAAATTATAAGCTTCGACCTAATATCAATCTACTTGATATGATGTATCCGTTAAATCGTTATTACAGAGGACTTCAAAGAACAGTAGTGTCACTAGTGTCAGGCAGGTATCATATTACTACTAGCAATCGCCCGCTTTCATTTTCCCGTTTCAGCAATATTTTTTATTACTAGTCGTCTTCTATTCATCTTAGCGAGATGTTATATAGCCTATAGCCTTCCTTGATAAATGGACTATCTTACACCAAAAGAATTTTTCAAATCGGTCCAGTAGTTCCTGAGATTAGCGCCTTCAAACAAACAAACTTTTCAGCTTTATATCATTAGTATATAAGCATAGAGTCCAGCCGAAGGTATCCCAAATGTTACCAGTTGCTATCTTAATAACTATAAATAATAATAAGGGTCATCTGAAGTATTAACGTCCTCTATAAGATTGCTAGGTATCCGCAACCAACCATCGACCATCGACCCTGCCCGAAGTAGTTCAACTCAGTCGAACACTTACGAAAGATGCAAGTCATCATTCCTAATATTTCGTATCACATGTAGCCTTGCTTCTTAGAGATGTTTTGTGAATGTCTGCCCATGACAAACGTAAGACTAGCGCAGTCTAAAAAATATTTATTGCTGAAGGACCAATATGTATTTAAATGCTTATAATTGTAACTAGTAGACCCGCTTAGCTCATTTTATATATCTGGATGGAAACTGTTAATATCAACTCTATCTGTCAACGGAGCATATCATTTAATGACTTCATCTCGTGTGACTTTTATTTCATAAAGATTTCATAATCTTTTTCTCTTCGTCTTTGTGTTAGTAACGATGAATACCATACATCTATCCTTAATTCGTGGTGTTACTTAGGCTTCATTTAATTAAAATCGGTCACTTTATCGAAAGTTTAAATGTATGGGACTTCTCTAACATTTTATCACGTGATAGGCCATATTGAAAAAACACAACAGTGGTAGTCATTTCAAACTGTATAACATTTCGGGCTTGGCATGTTTGTTGCTCATATGAAGAGCCCTAATCTAGATTACATTTTGTCTAGGGAAACATTTTTGTTACCGTAGGATAACAGGTTAAAGGTATACCGAAACGAAGGCGGTTCCTCAAGCCATAAGTAAATATATAAAGAATTAGACAGTGGCAATTCAGAGCCGGGAAAACAAACCTAAAACGCACTCTATGACCGCTTTTGAGTTTATATAACTCTGAACTAACTTCGGCTTTATGTTTGAATAGGCTTACAACTTAGGACTTAGGACTCTTGGTGTGTAACACGAACAAATTAAACTCTGAGAATAGGTACCATTATTATTATCATAGTTTAAAGGATTTTTAGGGGAATAATTTTTTTTACTTTATCAGTTAAATGTTAAGCTCAGGTTAAACCAAGCTAAATCGTGTTCAAAGTTTCAGCTAGAGTAATGTTTAATGCTAAGTATTTAATCGTTGATAACTTCGGTATTAAAGACCACAAGTATTGACAGTGTTGACCAATACTCGCCGGAGAAAATGTTCTATTGTTCGTCTCCTATTAATAAATAAAGTTCCAACGAAGTATTCCACTTAGCAGAACGGTGGACAATACAGACGTTAAATAAATCTAAATAGTAGAGCACTAAAGACAAAGAATCTTCGTTGAAGGAAGTATATGGGGACAGTACTGACACTATGCAGGCGTGGGAACATTTCTTTATCCTACTGCTATTACAAATGTTAGCTTGTAATGATGCTTGCATATTTAGATGTTTGTCAGTCCTTCACGCTCTAACCGTTGAAGGAATTAAGCTGAAACTTGGCACACAGATAGTTTACATCCAGGAATAGGACAGGGGATAGATTTTTATCCCGATTATAGGTTCCCGTGGGATAAATTCAATATTTTTGCGAAGCCGCGGGCGTCGTCTAGTTAATAATAAGATATGCAGCAGAACAACCTTTGTACGTTACGTAGTATTATTACAAAATACTCCAAAATATTTGCAAAAGGTGATTTTACGTGTAAATTCCCACACTATTCGTCGCTTGAAAATCAATAGTCTGCGACCCTATCATAGGGACGGGGTAATTGTAATCAATTGCAGCGGTCGGGGGGATACATTGCAGTAATGTCCACGGAATATTTCACCTCCTGTTATGATTGGGTGTCAGAGATGTTCAAAACGATTCTAAAGTTTTTTCATCCGGAGCACTCAACGAACACTCAACATATTTAGTTACACACTTTTGTAACACTTAGTTTTTATAAACGATGTAGGTGTATAGTAAAACATTTAATCTTTTATACATTTTAAATGTAATTAATACCCATCGACTTTCACGATCGCGAAATATTAAGGTTAATCATAAATGAAGTCTCGTTATACAAATATTTTACATTCAACGTAACACGGCTATGGCGTAGTCATAAGAGTAATAAAATATTTTTTATCAGATAAAATAAAAATCGATTCATCAAGCATTAGTAAATTATCTAGAAATCTTTAAGCCGACAGTGATTAACTTACTACTTAGTGATTAAAATACTGTTTATAAAGAAACAGAAGTGACACTAGTTTTGTGTACTTTACTAACGATGAAATAAAGGAATCTTTGGAAAGTTCACATCTACTGCAATTTCCTACGACTCTCGCAGTAATCCAATAAATTAATTTCAGTGCACTTTGCAGGAGCTGTTGGTCCTATTCAGCATCAGTAGCCTGAGAAATTGAATAACTTAAGCGTAATTCGATATGCCCTACCGTAATTATCAATAAGAAACTGTTTAGGCTCGAGCGAAAATATCGCTATTTATCTTATAGGTACTAACATTGATTACATCTTAAAATATAAGATCGCTACTTATGTTATTATTCCATTAATTACATCTTAAAATATAAAGTCATAGCGTAGGTGTGTTTGTCACTGAACTCCGTCTGTAAACGGTTGGACAGATTTTAATAAAAACAAGATGTATTTTAGAGGGACTGAGTATAGTTTAGGACAACAATTACATCCAATAGGTGAATCTGATGTCAAGATACTTCAAGAGATTAGCTAAAGTAATAGAAATATAGAAACGTCGTCATAGCAAAAGTTGTTTAATATGTAGAGAATTTACTAAAATCGGAACAAAAGTTGAAGGTCGCGAGAACCTGATATGGCAAACTAAGGAATCAATCAATATGGAATAAAATATATTTCAGAACGTAGAATAGTATGCTTGTATCATCTTCTAGTAGTATTTAAAGCAAGCAATGTGAAAATTGGTATTTGGGTTTATAGTTGAATGGGATAAAAAACCTAATTCAACGATTTTTTTAAATCAACCCTTAAAGGTGCAAATATCACCACTAACTATAATTTCAAAACTATAATTTCCGCAAGCAACAGCTCGTAGCACAATAAAATAATAACTTACAACGCTTCTTTAATGCGGATTATTGAAGTTTAAAGCAAGAGTTAGTGACCATCCCTAGTCTCGAAAGATCTTATGACACGCCGCTCCGTCAGCGGGCTTAACTCGGTCGAGCACTTTCAATTCAATTGACACAAACCGGGCGACAAGTGCTTCATAAATTGCACCTACCAACATATCTCATAATTCTATCAATTGTTGTATGAAATTCGCAAAGATTCTACTCAAAAAACAGACTAATAATCTAATTTGCGTAATAGGTGATTGCGTGATACAAATGTATTCAGTTAGTGGACCCGCCCTCGCTTTGCTTCGGTGTATATTTTTTCAACATTGCTGACCACGTCAACTGTCAGTCACGTCAGTTAGAGAAATCCCATACAAACTAACTTTAACGTGATGCTCTTTCAAACACACAGACAAACAGAGCAGACTTTCAATTTTATTATATGTAAGAAGAAGATAATATGCAGATATTTACAACACAAAGCAGTTAAGTAACTTATTTTGTGCACATATTCCGTAGTACACAATTCCGTTCACGAGTGTGGATTAGATGAAGCTAGAAAAAGTTAATGAACCACTAGAGTATTTAAATCCTTTTAGCTTTCTGTAAACTTTGTTAATGATGTGTACGTAACAACAAACCGTAATTCATGTCTTTGATCTTGAAATCAATGGTGTTGGATGTAATAATAATAACCCTTGGAAAGACCTGAAATGTATTTATTACTTCATCACATAAAGATTGTGACTGAAATGACAATGCCTACAAGGTGCGTGCGTTTCTTTCGAACTATGATTTAAATAGTGTTGAATAGAGACGTAAGAATAAATGTTACATCTTTGTCTCTAATCTTCTAAAAATTCCAATTAAAAAAAAACACTGTTAGAGCAAATTATGTACGTACAAAAATGGTCAGTTTATCAATTAAATAAAAAACAGCTGTAGCAATTTTGCAGGAAAACTGATGTTCTTTTATTTCAGCTAAAGTTTAAACATTCTTGAGCGTGGGTCTTCTGCGCTAAAAACAAAATAAATTACGATAACTTTGGCACCATAAATTAATTAAAGCGTAAAAAAGTTCTTTCGAGCACCTTTAAAGTGTAATTTCACCTCAAATAATTTTGTTTACTTTCCGGAAGACTCTCAAAGGCATCACCAGGGAAAAATACGAAGTAGAGAAATGTTTGAAAGCTTCAATGCAATGACCGATCCAACCCTAAGTGCAAAAATAAGTTTCTCTTAACCTTTAACGTTTTCAGTTACTTTTTATTTAGTTTATTCGAAAGGCTTCGTCGCGTGCGACGAAAAACATTTCCTATTGGAATCGACAGCTCAAATAAATGCACGAAGGAATTATCTTTTTATAAAACCTTGATTCGATCGAATTACGAGTAAACAGTTGTATTGAAAGGTTAGTAAAATAAAAATATATTTTTCTATCGATGCGAACTTTAGTTACGGTAAACCGATTTTTATTTACTCTTTTTTAAGGTTGAAAAGTCACTTAAGATATTTACCGACCTTTATACGAGTGTTCTTGGCTAGTATTGAAGAATATTTGTTTAGTTGTTTGAAGATCATCTTTGTGGTCGTTCAAGGGACACGAGCTAATTTAATGTAGTCATGTCGAGGTTTTTTGTTATTTAATAGGTATATGGATATATTTAGCTCCTTGTTTACATTATACGAGCAATGAGATCGGCCTACTTAAGGTTCAGGTTCATTGTAATCTATACACGGCATATCTTCGTTTCATATCCTTAATTCTGAATGGAAAATAAACATAGAAACAAAAGAAGAAAGAAAAATAAAGAAACGATTTGCTATCATTCATTTTATCTTACGCATATTTTATTTAGAATTAACAAAAGGGGAATATAAAATTGAGTAGATACTAAGTGGTTAAGGAAATTAGTACAATTTGGAGGCATGTCATACGCCCGAGTTTCCCCGGGTTTGTTAGTTCCTGGGGGATCCGACGAACGTCAGGTAGCTTTTAAAGCGTCCGAGGGATACCCGGACACTTTTGGATGTCAAGGGAACGGTCTTAAAATGAAAGTTATTTGCGCAACAAAAACAAATCTGAGCGAAACATTCCTTCAATCGGATATCGCATTCAATCAATCGCAAAGTTTTAGCGAAGACTGAGAGTAAATCTTTCTAGATTTATTTTTAATATTGAATAGCTTTCTATGAATGTCTGAGATAAAAAACATTCTGTACAAATGTCCGGATTTTTTATTAATGTCCGGGCATAAACCATGGTCGGTTTAAATGCCCGGAGTTTGAGAAAATGTTGTTCGGGAAGTACTTAGGTGATGGCAACCCTAAATTTAGCTGGTATTGAAGACTTACAACAACTTCCAACTTGTTTCTATTTCCTTGCGGGAGGCAACCTTGATAAAACAAAAATCCATAAACTCCAGCTTGCTTTCCATCCGAGAATCTCAATTTAAGTAGGTACTTATTTGTTAAACAGAAAAATACGATTAAGGGAAATGAAAGCAACACTTAAAAGTAGACTTCGGGAGAAACTTTTAAGCAGTGGAAATTACCCTGGCTCAACTTAATTAAAAGTTAAAGTGATGATTTTAGTTTGGCTGCGTTTTACGGTAAATTAATTGTAGTAGAAGTTACATTCCCGTAATATCGGTATAACACGAATTTAATAATTATGCTCGTGACATTTACAACATGAGAATATCATGGGTTATGTAGAACTAAATTCTAAAATTATAACGTTAGTATTTATCGACCACTTCGCATTAGTACACAAGCAAAGACCCCGCCCAATTAGTTCGTAGGTAGGTACTTCAACTTTAATAGCCTCAAAAGCTTAATTCACTAGTTGGTTTAATTTTGACCTTTTTTGAATTTTGTAGTAGTATAGCAATAGTGTTTTTCGCCTCTAATCACGATTCTTCTAATTGTGGATAGTACAAGTATTAAAATTTATTGAAGGTAAAATGTTTTATTACATCCTGGCGGAGTGTATTACGTGACTTATCTGATAGCTGCGTCAATAAATACGATTAAAAATGCAAAATTCAAACTTGGAACTGTTGAAATTAACTAAAAACATTAAATAAATATACATAAATATTTACAAAACTAAAACTAAAAATTTTAAATTAATAAATTAATAATGTTAGTAATAAAAATAAATATTTAATTATAAATTTAAAATTTCGTCAAGCGCGTCTGATCGAGGCAGTGTTCCCAAAATACTGGCAGCATTTCCTCGCTGAATAGCGAGACTCACTCGTTGGGCGAGGAAGCTGCCAGCTCTGGAGTCTCCTGTCGCCTCAATCAAACGCGCACTGTTTGAATTTTGTTTAACACTTCGATTGAGTTCTTGTTCTCACTATTTACCTAAAACGGACTCAGGATATTTGATTTCAGTTCCTAGTTGTCCAACATTGATTCAAAAATCAAAATCAAATCAAAAATCATTTATTCATGTCATCATCAATGATACTCTTATACACGTCAATAAATTTTTTAATCTACCCCCGTTTAGTAAAGGTGCTTTAATACGGCGGAGAAGAAAGGGGAAAGAAACTCACATCTTTATTTTATCGTTGTACTACGAGACTTACTAATTGGCTACTTGAATTCTCATCTCAGCTATTTTAACGGTTATTATGAAAACAGCTTTAGATTTTACCGTTATTTATATTAAAATATAATAAAAGATAAAATATTAACATGCTTTTCGAATTACATTTTTATAACGTTTTTATTAACACGTCGTGTTACTATGTAATAAAATCTACGAAGCTATATCACATCAACTTGTAGTTTTCGTATTATCTTGAATCTTGGCAGTGAGTATAGACCCGATGACAATGCAATAATATGGTTAAATACAGAGCTGCTATGAAAATGGAGCAGTTTTGTAATATTATATTTTCTGTTGTAATAAAAAAATGAACCCCGTGAGAGTAGAGAGAGCTATTTTTTCTAAATTTTTTTTTACTTTTAGTACTTACAGAATAAAGTATAAAGTTATGGCAGATTTAACCAAGCCACAACTGTTTTAATTGGATAAACTAATTTAGGCAATGTATTCTGAAAAACTAGACATAAACTAATAGGAGACTATTCTAAAAAGTTATTATCAAAGACGTCTTGCGCTTTAGCTAAAACTCAAACTCAAAATGTAGGTACTAAGTATATCCCCAGTTATACTATATCCATAGCTACATTTCTCCATTAAGCTGGGAGTAATATAACTCGAGCCCTGCATGACAAATATTCGTTCGGACTTCGCCTTTGATTAGGGTATCCGTTACGAAAGCTCTCTCGCAACTCTTTCACATTGCAAAATGAAAGAATTTTTAGCTCAATCTAGAACGTATACCTACTCGTAGACTCGTAGGTGCATATTGCAAGCGAGTTTATTGTCTACTCCATATATCGAAATCTTTAGAGTCTCAATCAGGTTTTGATGAATGAGTCTTTATATTGTTTTTCCGCTTTTACTCCTAAAACCCATAGTCAAAAGTAAGTCTCAATCAATACAACAAAATACAAACTAAATTAAATTCCCATACTAAGTAATACAATGCTTTAATACTAAAACTGTAAACAAATTGTAAATTAATGAAAAGTTTATAATTGACTTTGTTCCATATTTTCTCAGTACGTGTATGGGCATTCCGTCGGCCGTAGTTACAACGTCCATACAACACAAAAGCCTTTTAGTATTAATCACAAATGACACAGAAACTAAGTTAAACTTGCAAATTGGTTGCACCGTAACTCGGGACGAAGTTAAAAAAGGTAAAATAATCTCTACAGAGCGTCAGGCCACGCGCAATGTAGGGTACCAAACTTGCCCTAATTACTCGTTAGTCTGTTAAGCCTCCCTACTAACTTTTCTTTCAAAATCGTTATGATATACCTACTACTCGCTTTGAGATTTTCTGAAATTGAAAATCAACCGATTACGGTAGGAATAAGGATTCTTAAGGAGAAAAAAGATTGGGTATAACTGTGTCATGGACACGGCTGTGTTGTACGGTTTTTTTTAATAAAATATACCTGTTTAGGTATTTACGTCGTAAAATAACCTCAAAATGGCGACGCTTACTGCTCCACCACGCGCGATATTTCACTGTTCTCGCTTATTGTAATTATTTTATCGTTTACTCGTATTAAACCTATCCAGTGCTATAATTAAATTTTGGATGTAGACGACAGATTCGATTACTACAACGCCAAACTGTATCCCTCAATTTTGTTATAATTATTTTTTAGGATTGTTTCCGTATGGTAGCAAAAAAGACGTATTGTACGTCAAAAAAGTCCGATTTCCTAGACAGTTACAACAGATGATTTCAATTCTATGACAAAGGTCCTCCACGTAAATAGGGAGATCCTAAAATAATTTAACTATGTATGTAACCCCATTGAAAACATTAGCAGTAATTATGCTATATTACCTCTGACATGTTTAACGACTGCTAACAATAGCCTACCTATGTAACAACAACTGCGCCCGAGGAGTAATTCCGTGGCTGAGCGTAATAAATAATAAATTTGTCGTCTGTTCATTTCATCGATCAGCCACTAACTTTCTAGCCGATCAACTATGCAAATAGTCGATTCAAACAACTTAAACCGAACGTAAAGTCATAAACTACACGTATAGCAAGAACAATTATCTAATCTTGCTCATTACCTGTAAGAAATTGAATTGAAGATCGCTTCGATTGTTAACGACTTGTAGGCCAGAGTTCAGACCCAGAAATAGTTCGTAACACGAAAATATTCAAGTTGTCTAGCATTGTTTGAAGAGAACAATTCTTTTCAGAACAGCGGAATATTTTGCGAAAACAAAAGAAACGATTAGTTTCAAATAGAGCTATTACATTTCTACGTCATAAAGTATCCGCAGATTTATCAAATACTTTTTATATATATTTTTATATTTGTATAAGGCATCCTTAACTTAACCCACTTTCTTTGCATTACAGCTGCATAATTCATAATATTCTGCCAAACAGGTGAAACAATTCACATAAACTCTTCAACAAATTTCCAACTTTAGTTCCTTTGTAATTGTAAGATTAATAATTCTTGTAACGTGTTACTCGCCCATTTGCATGCTGTCTACATCTATAATTATAATAATATTAAGATAATCACTGATACTATTGTCATTATTTGTTTGTAATCAATGTACCTATATTATATTGGTGTTCAATATATAAATAAAAACTAAATCATAAATTACAGTAACCAAGCGAGCTATTTTTAAGAATTACCTGGCGTTATGAATAATGCAATATAACATATTAATCACTTAAGTCTAAGATATAGACTGAAAATGTGAGTTGACAGCAAGCATCACAGGAAAAGTACACGTCACTGCGCTTGCTTTCTCAAGCCATTTCATTCGAACGAAAGCAGACATAATATTACGAGCAGTGATATTGTATTTATGACAAGTAACTCTGTCTCCGTTCCCAGCGGGAGTCGAGATGTGATTACATTATTTAGTATTACGTTTACAAATAGTATCATATCATTATTTTAATCATGTTTATTCTATTTGATCGTTTATATAAATTTGGCTAATTTTGGCATGTTTGCGTTATTTACTAAGTAATTTGTTTAGGTAGGTAGGTACGTTTCTTTTTGTCTATTTTATTATTTAATGAAATGAATTATATTTTATATTATAAACTAGTGGACCCGCCCTCGCTTCGCTTCGGGAAACCTACGCCGAAACGAAAGTAAAAAAAAAGTAGCTTAAGTTACTCCTTGATAAGTATAGCTGTCTGCCAGTGAAAGTCCCGTCAAGATCGGTCCAGCCGTTTCAGAGATTAGCCGGATCAAACAGACAGACACACAGACAAAAAAATTTTTTAATGTCATTTCGGTATGTGTATCGTGTATACATACGTATGCATTTAGTTTAAAGCGGTTATTTTAATATTACAAACAGACACTTCAATTTTATTTATTAGTATAGATATAGATAGATATAGATATAGTATAGATATAGGTATAGATGTATGTATTGATTGATTGGTTAATTTTTTTTTGCATTTTTTTGTATTTTAGATCCTCAATTTCAATTCAAAGCTAGCTACCCGCCCGCGCTTCACTTTGATTTAAATAAAGTATGTGTACTTACTTACTCGTATAAAGTTTAGGTATTTTTGGTTCAAAGTTTCTTCCATGTTTTGTACCCGTTGTAGAGCGAAATTGAAAAATCTGTGAAATTATATTGTTAACAGTATGTTGAGGACGTTATATTCTCAAAACCACGTTGATATCAATCATGAGTCGCCCGTGAACGATCTTTGAAAAACTCAAATTTTGCACATTCTTTTCATTTTTTTTTTATTTTCTTCATCAAATATCGAAAAACTGGGAGACACGTATTCAATCAATTTAAGTAAGGAATATTTGTTATAAATTTGAAACCAATCGGTTGACATTTAAAAAAAATTCCATACAAACTTTCGTTGCGTTTTCCAGGAAAACTATAATATTTTCCGGAAAAAAATATAGCCTAGTTTAAGCCCAGACTTAACAGCTATAGATCAAAAAAAGTTTTATTCAAATCCTTTGG
>LGAG01001195.1:14275-39002 GCA_001278395.1 Lerema accius | reverse complement strand
AACTATTCCTGAAAAGTATCAGGAACTATAGAACTCACCTGCATGCTAATAGAACTCCGATAAAATTTTGATCTGCTGGCACTTGCTCTGCTAAGTTCACGGGCATGAAATAACATAGATATTCATAGTACAAAGTATCACTGAGTTAATGTCAATATCAATAACATTTGTTGCTCATGTAACACCTTGTTTGTAATTTATTCGTCAAACTTAGAGAACATCACATGATTTGAATTGGTTCAATAAAGCCGGCCGCAAACGTTCGGAATTCGCATCAGAAATCCTGATCCGGAGTTGCCAGTCATCGGAACCGTGTGTGATCGCATCACGTGAATTCCACCGGACTAATTTAGATGAAACTTGGCATATTTGTAGCTAGCACGATGGGAATGGCATAGCATACAACATGCACTTTATTCCTGAAAACGTTCCGAGGAATTCACAGATTTAAGTTAGTAGAGACTGGAATCACTGGGCCCATTTGAATTAAACTTAGCAGTTTGTAGCTTTTATGAAAAGAATCTATCTACAATACCTTTTATCCTTGGAAAATGTTTTGTTGTTGTTACGGCGACTTAACAGGTAAAAGATCTACCGAAGCGAAGCGCGGGCGGGCCGTTTGTTAGCGGTACACCCTAGGTTTTACAACCGACCGCAGTTGCCACCTTAATATAGTTTATTTTGGGTGTACCTACTTGATCGTCACTTATTACAATATGCCATAACCATAATTAGATACGAATGTATAGGTACCTAGGTACAGAACAGAAAATCTAATAACCATACACTGACCAAAAAATATTATAGACGCAGTCTTCGGAACAAAGAAGCGTAGTAGGGAAAAACAACGTTAATAACAAATGATAACGTTTCCCTTCACATTTCTCGGCAGACTGTGCTCAGTGCTTGACATATTATGTCACATCGTAAAAAAAGAAAAAAATTGACCTCACTTTCTTTTCCTGAACACGGAATCTATTATATTTTTTAGTCTAAGTAACCAAGTAGTGTCTATAGCAGGTACACAAAGTTTCAGTAGTCTATAAATTAGTGGTTCCTTACCTTTTCAATAATACTCGTATCGTTACCCCTGAGACCTATGAGGAAAACTGATTTTACCCCGTCTTTAATTGTCATCAAAATAAATTCTACAAGTTACTTTTAGATGTATTTTTTACGACCTAAAACCAGGTTTTTCGCTACCCCCGCAAATGATTTAGCTCCGCGGGGTAATTACCCCCACTTTAGGCGCCCAGGCTATAAGTAAACATAATTCCTATATTTTATCGTAGCAAACCGTTAACAGTCCAAGAATAGTGTAAATTGTCCTTAGATTGATCATTGACAAAGTATATTCATTGGCGACAATTGTAACTATCTGACACGAGTTATAAATTAAAGGTAGGTATCTATTATTAAAAACCGACTTCCCAGTAAATACACACCACACAATAAAATAAAATAATTGACTTTTTAACATTCAATTTATTTATTTTGATTTTGATAGATATAATTTACTTTTAAAGGCACCATTTGCCGTCCTTTTTACTGAGCAGTTCGAAGTTGGTCCCGTAATCATATAGTGAGGTATCTAATACCTAATCTTGAAGTTTAAATATGGAACTCCTCAAGTTATAGGACGTTAATTGACAGGAACAACAATATAACTTAAAATCCACGTGGATTTCGAAACACGATAAGTATTCTGCGCATGTTTACATTGCAGAAACGAAGATGATAGCTTTATTGAGCCAAGTAAATAAAATTAATGTCATTATAATTATGTATTTCCAGAAAGTTCGACGAGGCCCAAGGTCTAGACCTTATAAGGGAGACATTCAAACATGGAGTGAACTACTTAGAGACAGGCCCGTGGTATGGTCAGGGAAGTTCAGAAAGAACAATAGGCAAGGTAATAATATACTTTAATTATACCATCCTAGACCTTAGTGCCATGATTTGACTATTTAAATTATTGTATAATGAAAAAAGGAGTTAAGTTTCTTTTGGGCACAAAGCCTACAATAAACATTTTCAAATTCAAATTCAGAGTCATTTATTCATCAAGGTAGCAATGATATAATTATGCACGTCATTCTTTTCAATCTACTCCCGTTTCTTGATTTGGAGGAAAAGAAACGGGGTAAGAAACTCCCCCGTACTTGTGTTTAAAAATATTTTACGCAATAGATATTTTACAATATTTATATTCTTACATGAATGGAACTGGATGCAGCCCATGCATCTTTGTTATTAATTTATTTATTCCTCTACATTATAGCCTAACAAACTGCTTTATAAATATACTAATTATGATAAAACAATCAAATATCGTCCCTTCCGGAAATTTCCATCGCTTAGCGTGCGGTGCGTACTTATAAATTGTTACTGTCCCTTGCTTCGGTGATTGAAAACTTCTAAATGGAGCCTAGGCGCTAAGAGATCTTGTTCATGTATACAGCAGTGTGTAAAGCTTTCCAATAACCCTTTTCCAGCGTATCATCACTTTGTAAGGAAAGTCCCAAGGCCAATAGATACGAAGATATCGGGTAAAAGAATGCCTGAATCAAATCATTCAATAAGAAATATTACCTGCTGCATTCTCCTATTCTTAGGACCTATGCCTTAGTGGCACATAAAAGAGCTGTTTATCTGTACATGTGCTTAGTATACAAATTGTTGGCAAATAGATAAAAACTGCAACCGAATATGGGAATTAGGAAAACAGGTCTTCAAGGTCATTTAAAAACTGACAAACTAAGACTAAATAAATAACACATTTTTTCACAAATACCAGTATGTTATCACGAAATTGTCTTATCTCCACATACCATGAGTATTTATACATATTATTAGGTATATTAATAATAGGTGCTCACCCACTTAGGTACTCAAACGGCAACATTGCATCATGTATTTCGGATGCACCGATTCTGCAATTGCAAATATTTCAGGCACTGGTAGGTGTACCGAGGGATTCGTACGTGATTGCCAGCAAAGTCGGCAGATATGAGAAAGATGCGGCGAAAATGTTCGATTTCTCCGCGGAAAAGACTGAAGCGGGAGTAGACAACACTCTGCGCCTCCTCGGTCTGGATTACGTCGATATAATTCAGGTCAGATGTCAAGCTACAAGGTCAGACTGAGCTAAAATTGCTCGCCTCCAATCTGTTTAGACAACGCAGTGGCGTGCGGGTCCCTGATAACGAAGTGACGCGCATTTTTTTCAATTAACCACAGTTCATTGACCGAAAAACACAAAACGCTAATTGTGCTATCCCTAAATGCTTATCGAAAAATGTCAAGTGACACTCTTGAGGTGTTGGTGAATATTGCACTATGCAACCAGATATACATTCAATTGACACACATTTAGAGCAAATAAATGATTGCATTAGGCACGCACGCACTTTTTCTTGTAATAGTATGCATTTCCTTTTTTGTGCTCTGCCTTTTAGTCTTGCAATTCAATTCAGTGTGAATCATGCTAAGACCATAATTAGGTAGGTATATCTTTAGGTTACCTGATTGTCATTGATACCATTGTTGTATGTTAATAAAAATATTAAGTAAAACATTTATTAATACTTCTAGTTAGATACAATTTTTACCTTTGTACTTTGTAAACGCTGACATACACATAAATATTCCACGCAAAACTAATTGAAGTTTCCACAGGTCTGAGTACACGTGGCTTCACTATATTGCTATCCTGCATTATCCATCCCTTGTAGGGTAATGGTAGTAATTTGTTAACGCATTCCATCGTCCTGCACAGGTCCATGATATAACATTTGCTCCCGATACGTCGGTAATCATCAATGAAACTCTACCAACTCTGGAAAAAGCTGTAAGAGATGGCAAAGCGCGCTTCATAGGAATCGCTGACTACGATCTGGATCTCATGAAGGAAGTCGTCGAAGAATCGGAAATCAAGATATCGACCATCCTGTCGTATGCCAAGGGAACGCTGATCGATAATCGCCTTCAGAATTACGCAAAATACTTCAAGGTAAGTTTATGTACTTACTTACTTATATGAGTTGGTATTCCCTTGAGAGCTTTGTTTTCGTATTTATCATTCCTTAAGGTTCACAAGTTGTCATGACACAAAATTTCCGATACTGTATTGTGTAACTAAGTAACTATTCATCTATGTAACGATAACAACAAGAATTGACGGCTCATTGTTCAGTACGGGTCCGCTCATTAAATTTTGTCAAGATAAGTGTCACTAGTAATTATGTTGGTTATTTCAAAGTTTATTAAATAATTATCACTACCAACTTTATTTAAAAAAAATACAGTGCAAAATTGCACTCCATTAAAATCTGCGATGCGTTGTGTACTCCTTTAATATTTTGACATGTCGGTGCGTGCTGTGTCTATTTAGAAAACGTGTAATTGTGCGAGCTTTGCTTTTAAGTTCAAGTATAAATATATTACATGGAACATATTTCAAACTAAATTTCATTGCTTTGTAAGTGCACTTCTACGCGATGTTATTTCACGTCAAACTTAAAACTCCCTGCGGCGCGGCATACATCTTTATGTACCAAAATTTGAACCCTTCACTAATGTATATATATTCCTACTCGTAGGTATAGCAAATCAACAACGGTCATTGCCAAGGCACGAGCAATAGTGCTACTGATTGGCATTGAACCTCACATAAATAATTGATTTCTAGCCCATTGCCTGCATCTTTGTCAGCGATGCGAGAATGATTCTATGCATTGTGATCCCGATATTTAAAGTGTATTTTATGTCAACTCACACCAGTACACCTCTCGGTATAACAGCAAGATTACATCTTCATCTTACTAGCTGTCAAAGTGGATAGGCCACTTGATGATAAGTGGTCACAGTCGATTATTTACATCCGTGATACTCACGTGAAACTATATGTAACTATGCTTTGCAACCGAATCATGATAGAAACTCTTAATTATATTCTGGTACGAGGCTGGGAGGCGAATATGAAATTAAACTTGAGAATACATATGAGAATAGGAAGGGATCATACTAATACAAAATGGGTTGTATTTTGCGCCGGCAATTTCCATAAAAAGTAAATTGTCTTTGAGTCCATTAAAGTTAAAACCCCTTAATATCAAAGTCTGTTCTTAACTAACCTTCAAACACGTTATTCCCTAAGCAAGAGGACGTCATTAGGTTTCCTTTTTTACGTAGGTACTTTTACAGTAGCC
This sequence comes from Lerema accius, assembly GCA_001278395.1. Classification (NCBI taxonomy): domain Eukaryota; kingdom Metazoa; phylum Arthropoda; class Insecta; order Lepidoptera; family Hesperiidae; genus Lerema; species Lerema accius. Next base: position 33,792 of record LGAG01001195.1, on the reverse strand, counting down.
ATGATTCCTTCATCTTACTAATGAGCCTTACCTACTAACCATTCTCTAGACATCCTGTAAGTTGACTGAGAGGATGCTATTAACCATTAAGTCCGCCAATTTTACCACCTAAGGGAGTTCACTTAAGAATAAATTTATAAATATGAGTGCGAAGCAGTTTGTAATCATTAAGATAATATGTTCACATTAATTTTACTAGAAATAGTAGGTACCTACGTATTGCAGCTCGAATATTGTATCAAGTTGCGTGTTAAATAAAGGCACTAGTTTAACGCGGCGGTAATATATTTAGATTTTGGTCAGTAAAATTGATGACATTGGCAGTAAAGTTTGGGCAGTAAAATAAATGAAAACGATCAGTAAAAAATATTTTTTTCGGCAGTAAAATAATTAAATGGGCAGTTAATAGTGGGCAGTTATAAAGTTGCAATGGGTCGGTAACTTGTGAGCAGCAACTTGAGGGCAGTAACTCGTAGGGTTAAAATAAAGATTTAATAGGGCAAACGAAATTTTAACCTAACCCTTACCTAACACACCTTCACATTTTAGTGTTCGTCGTCAAATCACGCGTTTTTTACTTAACTTTTTGGTATGCAATTTTATAAGTTTTACTGCCCACTTAATTGAAGTCTACACGATTATCATTATTGTATAATTGGATTATGTCACAGATGTCGTCGGAAAGCCGCTGACGCGGGTTTCCTCCTTCCGATCGAATAAAATCATACTAACCTAACCTAACCCAACCAAAGACCAATAACAATGAGATTTTTGTCAAATTCTATTCATTATTTAAAAATATTAATTTAACTGCCCACATTAACTGCTTATAATAACTGCCCAATATAACTGGCCAATTTGTTTTAAATTACTGCTCATGTATTACTGCCCAGTTACTTATTGAACTGCTCCTTTTATGATAAAATTACCGGCACTTTGTATTTTTAGTACTGCTCATGTTTTACTGCCACACTTTTTATTTTACTGCCCAAAAAATATTTTACTGCCCAACTCATTATTTCCACTGCTCAATGTAACTGCTGGGATATTTAAGTTACTGACCACTTTAATTAGTGCCTTAAATAAATACCTCTTTATCTGATAGTAAGAAGTTTTCATGTCTATAAACTCTGAGCCTAGCATGTGGTTTCAAAAACATAATTCTATGACCCGCGATACATGATACTTAACTAATAAAACTATAGATATTGTATTTACTATAGGTACATGAACTAAACTGAATTTGATTACGTAAATATTTACGATAGAACGATGTGTCACTGGATACGATCTATCAAAAGTTTTATTACATATTTCAATTCGTAATTTTCCACTGCTAGGTACGTAGTATGTGTAAGAGTAGTGTTTATTAAGCGCATAATTATTTCAGTCGTTCACGACGCCTCACTACAGTTTAACAAATTGATAATAGCTTTAGCGTACACACTAGGTAAATCTCCAAAACAATCAAATTTTCAATAAACATTCGTTAGTTTTAAGTCGTAGAGTTAATGTAAAAGGTTTGAACTTAATTCTCCTAACGAGTTATTGGTTATGAAAAATAACCACTATGCAACCAGCGTTTGCCATTATGATTACTGTGTTAGTGGATACGTTTATTAAAAATATGTAGTAAATATTTTTAATGCCTATCTTATCTTTGTAATCTTATAATAATATAACTATTAATGATAGCATGTGTATTCAACTCAGCTGAAGATAAGGGATATCAACGAGATTGATGACCCCACTTGAAACTCGTTATATCATCATCTTTATCCTCTTCAAAAATGTCGTCTCAATTCGGCAAGATATGGAAAGTACCTACCTAAATTCGGAGGACCTAAAAGTAGGAACATTTGTACAGACATTCCTAAGTGTGGGGGAACCCTGGAAAGGGAGTATTATTGAAAATTCATTGCCTAAAGGGGATGGGCGTCGCAAAGGCCGTTTGCAAAGGGTAGCAGTTTCTTTACCTAAAGCTACAACATGTAGTATGTAGGTACTTAGTAGTACTTATTCAAGTGTATTAATTAACCAAACTTTTACATCCAAAATGTCAACTTTAGTATAATTTCTAAATTCCAAGAATTCATTCTGTACTTATACTTAAGTTCTTTGTAGGCAAACCTACCTATACCATTCGTTTTCCTTTCTTCGAGTTTAAAAATACCTTAACAGTGATTTATTGCCCTACCTAATTGTACCTAATTGTATTTTACATCGAAACCTTTTATTTTTCTTTATATTTTTTGTATAAAACAAGGAAGCCGTATTAGGTAGTTTCTTAGTTCGGTAAATTGTTTTTTCATTGTCGTTAAGGTCATAGCCGAATCAACATTCGATTCAAACGAAGAAAACGTAGGTGATTGATTCATTAGCGTAGACACTATGGACTGTGCCCAGAGCATTGCATTTTATCACGATCATGAATCAATACTTATCGGGTTACACAAAACATTTGTGACGCAAAGAATATATTGTGACATTGTGACAATAGGTATAAGGTAAGGTGGGGTAAGACTAACACACGGGACAAGACTAACATTGTCTATTATCTCGATATGCACTTGAAGAAACGACATGTCATTGTGTGTGTTTTAGCCGAGAACATTTACGTTTGTTCTATCTTACAGACTGGAAGAATTTCGTATTTAAGCTATACGTATCGAGATAATAGACAGTGTTAGTCTTGCCCCGTGTGTTAGTCTTACCCCACCTTACCTTATATACATTTATCCCAAATATACCTATACATAATTAATAATTAAGGTCAATGAAGCAAAAACCGTCAGAAGACCAAAAAATATATTCACGCAGTCTTCGAAACTAAAAAGCGTAGTAGCGAATAACATAACGTTATTATAACAACAAATGATAACGTATTCCGGTACATTACTCGGTAGACTGCGCTCGGTGACATACGTCAGATTGTAAAAAAAAAAGAAAAAAAACCTTGCTTTTTTGTTCTCAACACGAAGTCTATTATATTTTTTGGTCGTAGATAGAATCCTTCATCACTTAAAATCGTAAAGCTAATAAACTATTTTTTTAACGTCTGCCCTATTGGTAACTATAGTATGAAGGGATTCTTTGTACCTACTTCTTGATGGATTTACCCTCCAACGATTTTCCGCCGTTGACCTAATCTTGTAAGGATCGTTCCAGTTACAAATCTTATCGTATCTTACCATCAGCTGGCATAGTAAAAGTAGTAAGTAAGACAGCAAAAATAGTCACTATCTACCAGTTTAGTAATAATAAGTAATAAGGTAGTAATAAGGTTTTGATGAAAGTATTTTTATACTATAATCAAAACTACATATAAGAAGGTTTTTAAGTAGTACCCATCTTGGTATAGGTATAATTTCTTTGCCTAAACCTAAGAGAATTTCCAGTTCTAAAATAGATAAAACAAACGTCTTATTTACGAAGCATAATCCATAGCTTGTCTGATAAGAGGTACAAGTAGGTACCTACATCCAAAATAAAATATTCCTTAATTAAGAGCTTAATTTGCTAAAGGGATCAATGATAAAAAGTTTTGTTTACAAGAGAACGTAATAAAGCGAAATACATAGCTAATAGTATCTATTTATAGTCGCTGTTAAATTAATTCTACTTATTTGTTGTAAACAAATTGCCTATCTAACACAGACTGGGGTGGGGTTCCTTGCCTAAATTGCTATCCCTGGGCAATAATTTCACAAACAAACAGGACATTTCCGGGTTATGGTAGACCTAGTAAAAAAGATACAGATAATATACGATAGTTATGAAGACGTACTTTGATCTATTATCATTTTTGTTGCGATTGTTTTCTATTTTTCCCTTTTTCAAGAGTAATGTAGATATTGTGTCTTAATTGGAAAAACATAAAGAATTGGCAATGTTAAAGGTTTCGTGGTAAAGAAGTGCAGAAATATAAATTTTGAAAATGATAATTATGTACTTATTATAAATACCTTTGTTTTAGACTTAATCACACATTACACATATTTCAGTAAAAGACATTAGGAAGTATTCTATACCTACATCAATTTATCTTTTAGTTTCTATATCTATAAGCCGAGTGGCTGCCACAATTGTTTAATTGGGTTGAAATAGAAATCTCATAGACATGCCTATCTGAAAACACACAAAACGATCGGATTTTTAATATTTCTATCTATTAAAAAAGTTACGTCAAAAAAAATTATAAGTTACCTTAATATTCACCAGATATTGTTTTATCCTCTTTATTACTTACTACGCGAATAACATTACCTTCATATTATCAAAATAAACCTTAATACGAAATGAGGTCACCCATTATGGGACAATTACATCGATCTTTTACGTAGTAGGTATGTAGTAAGTACTTACCATATTCCGAACTCCGACTGACGCGTCTTGTGGTAAACATTGTTTTTCGTATTGGGGTGACATAGAATAGAAAACGACCCCAATTCCATGACGGTAGACTTGTGTTATAAAAGGATAAGAGGTGACAGATGCCAAGCGCGCGTGGTACACGGCTCGCGCTCATATGAAATAATACATTTTAATGCTCTATTTTTTAATTCCACTGTAGGTTCGCGTTCATATTATCAATATTATTGTTAAGTATGTCGTCAATATTATTACTGGTATTATGCATTGTATTTCCGTAGAGCCCGCTTGGCTAGCGACTATTTTCTTGCTTGGGTCGTGTGCCGAACAACGGAAATAGCAGCACCTATGCGATATCGGCGAAAAAAAGAACTACCTATTGTCTTTCAAGGCTCCAGCCGGAAAGCGATGGATCGTTTAGCATCTGTCTTATTCAATTTACATAACTTAGATGATAATAATATTTATAACTTGAACTTTACGCGAGCCCTACCAAGCCAAATGTACAAGCTTCTAATATTTCTGATGTTAATGAAAGCTAGGTACTTCTTCTAGATTGTCTGCTAGTTTGTCAGCAATGTTACGAGTAACTACCTACTTGTTTTTACTGGATGTAATTGATATTTACAGAGCAAAGGTGTTGGAGTGATCAACGCAGCAGCTACTGGAATGGGACTGCTGTCCAACAAGGGTCCTCAGCCGTGGCACCCTGCCAGTGACGACGTCAAAGCCATTTGCCGCAGAGCATCTGATTACTGCACGGTAAAAAACTGACTACAACAGCTATGAAGAGGATTCGCTGGAACATTCTAGTCCTTGCATTCAATAGATTAACAGTGACATTCGGCACCACAATTGACTCTTTTGAGGTCATTGGCCTTTAAACCATTCAGTCATTTTAACGGTCCTCATGGGGTTAAAGATCTAACATGTTATCATCATTGCTCATAATCGTTTCACTGTTGTTCGGGTGACAAAAAAATCCGCATGTAGATACCGATGTCCAGATATACTTTCTCAGTTTCACTTTTGTTAACACCAAAAGTAAACAAGAAAGAAAAATATTTAATTTTTACAGGCAAAAAATGTGGAGCTCGCCCGCATAGCAACCTGGTTCGCACTCAATCAGCCAGACATCGATACCAACATATGCGGCTTCTACAACGTCAGCCAACTGTTGGACACCATCGACGTGATAGAGAAAGATCTCACACCTCACGAGAAGAATGTTCTAGCTGACGTCCAGATGAGGCAAGTGTCATCACGCGTTCACGTGTCTGGCTGCGATCTTGTGCTTGCCACAACGTTGCATATTCGAATCGCCTTTTCCGTTGAAGCAAACGCTCTGGGCAGGCTTCAAACATTTCTCTCAGTCGCTTCTCATTTACCTGTCGCCAATAGCCACAAGGTCGTAGCTGGAACCACTATTGAGCTAATTAAATGCAAATCGAAAAATTGGCATAAAGTTGTACTAATACATTAGTTAAAGAATGTGACTGACACGTCACCTCGCTAATATATGCGTATTTTTCGAACACTAGTTTTGTTTATATTTAGGAGAGACTTACGTATATGTCTTGTTATTCCATTCTATAACTAATGCAATTAGTTTTTCCTTTCCATCTGTGATATTTAACGAAGGCTGCTGTCGGTCTGGGCTTTCTCGATTTTTTCCTAGTTCAGGGAATATTCGAAGGGTTTTAGTATCAGCCTTTTTTACATGATTTTGTTTTGTTTACGAGAATTTTGTTCGGGGACAGCAACTACGTTGATAGCAGCTGCATATTTACCCTTACTTATGATTGCGAGGTTCATTCTGTAGTATCTAACCATTGTCCTACAATAAATGACTCATGATCATAATAGGAAAAGTAAAGGATTATCCACACATTTATCATGACCACGACGTAGACTGATCGTACTTCTTTAGATCTTCAGGGAAATGCGTAGATTATTTTTGTTCAATGTCCAAGCAGGTGACGCCTGCTGCGGCACGAATCTTCAATAAATGACATACCTACTGTGTTTTTAATACAATAAAATTATTAATGCATGCGTGATCATTGTGTATTGACTAGTACCTAATCAACAATATAATTTTCTCTAGGTTCCCCTCTTACCGACACTCGTTTTTTCATATTTTAGTTGTTTTTTGCACTAACGAAGACGCAGTATTAGCCCCTGAATTCAATTACGTATGTACGTACCTACCTAAAAGTTCACCACGAGAGATGTTACATAAAATGGAACGCGCCTACTACAACAAAGGGAAAACTAAATGATTGCATGCGAGGTAAGAATTGTTAAGGAACCATTAGGAAACAATAAATAATACCTGAAAAATCTTCGTTTAACTATAAGCATTGTTTATTCAAAAATGAGAAATTAAGACATTCCCAATCAAATTGATTCATATTACTAGTCATTAATAAATAATCATCATCTAAACTAATTATTCCTCAACTAGATTAGATACAGGAATATTTAATAATTTACCTTATTTTTTATTTTTAGATTCTTCGACAAAATTGTCTTGCATTGGGATGATGTGGAACTGCCGGCTTACAAGGCCAAGCTTGATAAGCGTTAAGGATCTGGATATTACTTCATATAGATGTTACGTAAAATCACACTTTGTATTTGTGTCCGAATTAGTGCCAACCGTGTCACTATTAGTGTTCGACCAAATGAGCGTAATTTTTTAAGTTATGACAAGAGTATCTTACGCTGAAAATGATTGAAAAATGAGTGAGTTTGGCGACAGAGCCACGTAAAATAAATTGTTTGTTAACACTCGCAAAATGGGGTGATCGGTATTAATATTATAGTTATCGAGGGTATTTTCCTGAAACTCGAAAAATTGCGCTCGTTAGGTTTTTATTCAAAATACCTATATACGTATAAATAATTAATCTGTAATTCGATAATGTACCTAATAGTCGTTGAAAATAGAATATTTTACCTGTTTAATTCTTACACTCAGTGATATTCGTAGAAAATGTCATAAGTGTTTACCTACTGCTTGATAAAAGTTTTCATGTTGTGGGTCCCATATAAACAGCTGTAGTTTTGGGTGTTTTGCATAAAAGGAACACATGACAAATTAGACATAGGTAGGTACAGTATAGTTACCTGTTATAGTTTTCTTATAGTCTATGTTAATTAGTTATTTTTGTATTTCCCTACTATTTAGGCATTTTTTTAATTGTGAATATTTTTTGCAAGATATTTTCTGATTTAGCATCGAGTGGCATCATTGCAATACAATGTAAAAATTTCAAAAGATTTTTGACATTTTAGCCTCTCTACATTGTGGTTTATTATGGTTTATTTATGATCCGAAAGGTGAAAAACTTTACCCATCTGAAATAATTTAGGACGTTGCATTTCTTGCGAATTAACCTTAATCATTTTTCATCCATAAATAAATGGATGATGATCGTCCCTAATCACTAGAATTCAGGAGACAAAAGTCCTATGACGCAGTGACAGACGGACGGACACAAGACTAAAGACCTATTGGACTCCCAATGGAACTTAATAAACAAAGACAACGCAGGTTGCAAAACCCTAAATGAGGAAATTAGGCCCAGAAATACATTGATATTGGCATTTAGTATATAGCTATGTAGATATCTAAATCTCTTATTATTTTAAATAACCAAAGCGTTAATCTTCTTGTTGTAGAGTAGGTACTTTGAAGTACAAATATTCTCGATATTGTGGAATTGTTACTTCAATATGTTATAAGATATTTTTAGGTAATCTTCTTATATTGGTATTGCAGGTGTTATAAATCTAAATTCCCAGTACCTATACCAACTTATACAAGTAACGTATATGGGACCACAACAAGTATACGTCTCTTTTAGGTGTCAAAAATATTATAAAATGTATAGCAGTAGCACTATAATAATCTATTATGACTACATATTTATATTATATATTTATGACAATATTGGTAATCTTAATATGAACTTTTATTACAGAACTTTACTATACTGTATTCTGAACTATTCTGTAAAACTGATGACTTGGTATAAATAAAACATCGTTATTTTATGTGCATTTTATTTTCATTTTTCATCAATACTTACAGGAATGCGTTCAATATATTAATAATTATATCGTCGTCGTAGAAGGAAAATAGAATAACTCACAAAAAATACTTTCGAGAAAATCGTAATAAAAATCTTCTATGGAGCCATGAAAAAAATTGACTTAACCCTGTAACTGCATTTTATTTTTTGTTTTTGCATAATACTTATTATTTCTTGTTAGGAGTTACAAAAACCTAGATTGCTTCTTAAAAAAACCTAGTTACAGTGTTAAATTCATAGAATTAGTTTAAGGTTTCAACTGGAAATATTCTTAGTTCTGGCCGCGCAATTTTTTTCAGACCAGAATGCGTGCTGTCCTTTATATGAGTACCTACTTTATTTCTCCTTGAAATCAACACAACAAAAAAACAATAAGTGTATTTCACAGTTCTTGTCTGCCCAAAATGTGGCTTTTAGAAAACAGCAAAGTATAACATTTTCCTCAAGTTATTCAATTTCTTCTACGAAGACAATATATTACAGATGTATAATAACATATATATTATTTATTATCAATATCATTTTATTATTGCATATAATATAGCATACAATTAAACAATCACCAATATCATATCTCACCACTCAGAAAAGATCCTTTACACTCTTTTACCATTTACGTGTCGTATCTTAATAATGTCACAATGATATAATAAACAACAAAATTTCATATTTCTTATAAATAAAAAAAAAAGAATTTGGAATATCCCTACCACATTTATTGCTACACTTAACATTTCTGAGTATTTATTTCGTAAGAGTACTTTCAAATCATTCAGTACTTTCGTTAGATTCGAGATTCGTTCAGATCATTTAATTGTCTAGAATATTAATTTCATTTTAATAATATTTTAATACACTATGAATAGTTTGGTTTCTTTATGCAATAAATATTATGGTCAATAAATTGATTTCATTATATTTTTTTCTAGTCATATTGTCTGTACACATAATTCAACGAAACTTTATTTCATAACTAGTGAGCAGTAACTATAGATATAGAATTTATAATAGTATAATAAAAATATCAGACACATATGATTAAAAACCAACGTAATAAGAGTAAATACGTGATCAGGTGAAAATTTCGTGCAAATAATCTTATTTAATTATATTTTGACTTGACCTTATGTAATATTGAAGTTGTTTTACCTCACCTGCTAAGTTCGACTTTGGAAGTAAGTAGGTACTACGTAAAGCAATTTTTAAAGATTTTGACCCTCCTTTCCCACCACGTAACACACCGTAACGTTTATCTGTACCCTCCTTCCCTCTCCCTAAACGTTACGTAACATCTAAATGACCATTTATACCTAATGTTGCCATTATACCGACTAAGGACAATTATACTCCCTACTTTTTTGTAATAAAAATAATGTTACGTAACGCGTTTTTCTATCCAGCGCAACCTATGTAACGTTTCATAACATTTTACAGAACCCCCCTTCCCCCAAATTGCGTTACATAATACTATAACACCCCCTTTTATAAAAGAGGCAGAGTTAACACCCAAGCCCTAATTGTATAAAACCGTAACACATACCTCCATCAAATAGATGATAAAGTATGGAAATCATTAGAAATATCACTTGACTAGGCCATTAATGATAAATTAGTACATATTTCTACACAGTAAAGTTATTGCTTTCATAACCCTGTGGTTATGTTATGCAACAGTTACATATTTGACATGTTTTTAATAATAATGACAATGCACTTAACTTAATAGCTTGGAGGTATAAACTAGATAATTATTATTATATTCATCATCACTCCAAATGTCACTGGAGTCCGGTCTCCTCGCAAAATCAGAACAACCTAAGACCCACAGTCTAGCCATAAACAAACTGCTTCAGATATTCGCTGCGAGCGGCTTGAAGCAGTCAATGTGATTGAATGAAGCAACTGTTTCAAGCTGCTCGTGTATAGTGAATGGACTGTAGCCTTTTGCATGTACCACTGCTTCAGTTCAACAATTCAATCTTGTTCGAGAACATTCTAAAGATTTAGGTATACAATTTCCTTCACGATTTTATCCATAATTAAGTAAAGTAGATACACAGCGTGAAAAATAATGCATACAAACATTTAAACCCCCTAATATGTATAATAATATGAGTTTAATTTGATATCACTGTTTACCCACATTGCAAATTACAAGAAGTATAATATAATATGCAATATCACACTAATCAAAATGGCAGTCGTAAAACTAAGTTTTCTTAGGTAAAGACAATTTCAATACAACTTTCAAGTGTTCACCTTGAAACATATATTCCTTCTCATCAGTTACAAGTTAATGTTACAAGGCTCTTTTCTTTACTAAAATAATTTAGGACAGTTTGGATTTGCTAGTTCGAGCGTAAATTCAGACCATTCGTGTATTAAGAGATTTTTAAATAGTAAATGAAGCAAATAAGAAAAAAACTAAACTTGAGGCCGGCCGCACTTTGGACGCATTTTCGTACGAATTTTAATCGTGCGGAGACGTACGAACAGGTACGAACGATCCCGACATTCCAAGTACTATGTGAGCGCGCACACTGGGTGCGAGTTAGTCGTACGTATACGTACGTGTAGTTTAGACATCCGAAAACAATCCGAACTTAAAATTATTATTAAAAACGTATACAGTGTGCGCACTTAATTCGTACGACCATGAACGATCGTGACGTACGAACGTTACCGCACGATGAAAATTCGTGTCCAAAGTGCGACCGGCCTAATAAGGCTGTATAGGTATAACATATTTAACCGAAACTAGTCAAATGTAGCTTGAACGATCACTAATAAACGCATAAATATAATAGGCTTTCGGTTTTATCTATTATCAAAAATATTCACTGAGGATGTTATATTCTTAAAAACTAAATGAAAAAATAAAACATCAATTATTTACGTTTATATCCAATTACCCATTTCTATTACCACAGAACAGTCGACTGCAGATTTACGTATTACACACTATATAATTATCTGTGAATCATAAAGACACTAATTTTCAGCTATCAGTATTTTGTAATTCGAAATAGGAACCCTATATTTTTAATAATTTAATAAATCCTCTTATATTGTATTATTGCATTATCATTTGTTAATCCTATCCAGTAAAATAACATTAAACTTATTTATATAGATCACTTACATATATTTATTTATACCTAACCTTAGTAATGTTACTAATATTAGGGAGACAACAAACAAATATCTATGATGGTTCTAAATAAACCTATTGACACAAAATCTAAGATAACATTAGGTATAGGATTGATTTTCAAAATAACTTTCTTATTGCACACGAGATATTGTAATGTCATAATTACAAAAAAGTTTATGTATTAATTATAAGTGAAAAAATTTGTGACGTCTTTTGATATCGGATGAATGTTAGTGGATGACTACTTAAGGCTTGCGTTCCCTCCGAGGGCCCACATCTGAAATCGTTGGTTCCATATATCTTTAATGAATTATAGCAGTGTGAACAGTTAAGCTTTAAGCAAAATGCTAGATAATATTATGCGAATTTCTGAATCTATTTCTGAGAAAATTTATTAACAAGCACAACTGGGTGGATATCGAATTGATAATAGACACATCAAGTACGACTGTAAAGTTAGTAATGACTGAAGTTATTAAGATTCGTCTTTTTGTATTGTCTTTTATTTAAGTGAGTTATTATGATCTTTACATTATTATTTATGATAAAAAATAAGTTAAGAACTAAAAAGAGAGTAACAAATATTTAAACATGCACGCATAGAATATCAATTTTCAATGCGTAGGACAGATTTGCAGACTTTACTGAAAGAAGAAATTTATTTATTTATACCTATTACATTTATTGGATGATTTAATATGGCGTAAATTTATAGGCCGTTTTCAATAATTTATCTTTATCCACAATCTTTGGATAAGTTAGTATAGTTCTAGCATCTAGGATCACAAACGTGTGATTTTTTGTCAGGTACAAGGGAACTGACTTGAGGTATAATAATAGGTATTGTGCTGCAATAGGACTTTGATTCGAGATTTTCTTAATTTGAGATTACCGTTAACAATAATATCTATAGGGACTATCCCTGAACACGTATTACTAGCGACTAGCGGAATTGTTAGAAAAATCTACTTGTATATAACTATACATATTGCTGTTTTCATCAGAATTAAGTTAAAGGACACTTTCACACAATTATAATCACCCAATTTAGAATAGTTAACAATAGTTTACTTATGACATAATTTCACCTCTGACAAAAATAAAAGGCACTTAGGTCAACAACAATTGTACAATTTATATAGCATTTTATCCAGAGAAAATGATTGGTTTCTGTTCTAATTTAAATGTGAGCTATGTAAGACTTAATTTAGTATATTTGTTAATTTCTATCTAAGATCACACAGTGCTTCTCACACATTTAACGTTTACGCACACATATGTAACATATCTCATTATACATCTCACATACTTCACATTATATCAAACTCATTTTGTAATGACGCTTTTGAATAATAACAAAGTCTCCTTTTCTTATAGCCATATTTCTAATTGTAAAATAACCTAATCAGAATGAGTTGGAGAAAATATACCTTCAATGGATAAATATTTTATATATCACTGTAATTATTGTAGTATTTAGTAAGTCATTTCACATTTCATTTATTTTACTGTAACATAATGCTCGCAGCGTATAACACATGCATAAAATATTATGCACTTTTTATCAACTTATACTCACATAACTCGGTTACGATAAACCAAAACTAAAATTAAATAATATGAATCTATTTTTAAGAATTTTCACTACAGTTATAATTATAATGTAGTATGAGTACTTCATATTATGTACATAGTATACGTACATTGTACAATTATTCATGTACCTTGATATAAGTTAAAAATATAATAGTCCTTTGGTAACAAAAACACAAGTATAACATATTGACTAGGGTCGATTTTCATTCACTGTACCGCTCCTAACATTTAGTTAGATTAATACAATTAAAGTACAGATTTGGATGTCAAATAGTTATTAGTATTATCAGTAATAAGTAATATCTAAGCATTATTTTACCATTAAAAATGCATGTAAATTATAGGTAAGTATTTTTCTCAGTAATACAAAAAATCGGCCCTAAATATGTAATCCATGATTAAAAAAACTATAAAATAAACTAAATACTAAATAATATATAAATCTAATTAAAAAATAAAACAACCACAGAATGAACCTATAACCTAAAATTGCATCTACCGTTTAAGTTTTTGGAATATACTCAATTATAATAATAGGTACCTTAATTCTGTTCAATAATAATCACTTAACAATATCTAAGTAGCCCTTTTTTGTATTCGATTCACTCAGTTTACAGACACTATCATATAATTCTAGGGTTTCACAACAGATAATCTACCATATCATATTATCCAGGGTTGATTTTTTTTTATAATTTAAATAGAGCGAGATTCTCTCATGAAACTGAAACTGTCATCAAAGGAGTTTGACGTTTGACTTTTTTTCATAAGTGTTGTACAGAAATTTCATAAAAACTATATAGTTAAATTTCATAATTACGTTTAATGTTTTTATGCTAATGTCTGGCATAAATTGATTTTCATTTACAGTTTAATTGATATCTGTCGTAAATATAACATTACCATGATTTTTATCAACCCTGGTCTTATCACATCAATATCTTTACCAATATGTATTTCATTCGAGTAACAGATATTAGGAGCCGAATATCACAGCATACTAATGCAACCCCATAATAGCTTCATAACTCTTTCTGTTACGCATAATGTACGGCTTCGTCCCATTATCAGGACTTAAATCAGCCATACCTAATCTAGAAGTTTCTTTAAGCAAATTGGCGAAACCCTGATACTTTGGTAGGCTATCGAGTTTCTTCATATTGATACGAATAGTTGGCTTTTTAAACTTAACTGTTTTGGTATGCCAGACGAGTATTTTGGAACAATTTGATGCTAGTGGTTCGATATCGTCTAGAGTTAAACCTAAACTGACCAGAAATCTGTCTTCTTCGTGACCAGCGATGTAGGGCATTGATGCTGAAGGCTTCAGATATTCCAAGTTGATCGCGAAGCCAGCCATATCAACTGGGAACGTTCTCGCACCCGACCAAGAGTCAAAGAAACCGACTACCTGAAATTGAAGTTTTATTGTATGTGAGGAGGTGGATTTTATGGAAAAAATCTTTTCAAGATTTATTACTTTTACTTTTACAACTATTACTTACATCGAAGTAGATAGGTTTTGTTTATAAACTAAATATTGTTATTATTAAAAAATCCTGACTGCTAAAAAAATTAGGATAGCTTATGCCATTTCCATCATAAAGACAAAACCGATGACATCTCATATTTTGAAATCTGCCTAACCATTTGTGATTAAGAGCGTGCAGAAAATACATACTCTTGAAAAACATTATCTTCCATCTAGAGGAGTCGGGTAAAAATGAGAGCTTAATTGATATGAGTTCCTTGAAAGGTAATCAAAAGCTAGAATCGCATTTTTTCCTCTCAATACTTTAGATACAAGAGGTTAGTAGGTCAATGGTAAATATTTTTCAGTCTCTTTGCTATTAAATATATTACAAGAAGCAGTCAGCTTCAACAATGATGGGGTAAAATTTCACCATGCCTAATACACATTAGTTATTTATTACAACACTCATGTATGGAAAGAATGTAGAAATAGCGAAATATGTAAGCATTTACATTTAATTTTATTGAAATACATTTTTACAACTACTTTTTATGCGTTTTAGCGATATGAGCGTCAACGTGAACTTATTTCTACTGGTTTTCTAAACTATAATTAAAATTCTTTCATAGCTATTGTTAGATAACTTTTGTGAATACCAATCAAACACTAAACTCTCCGCTAATCCGCAAAAACGACGTAACTTACAGCTTGAATTCTATGCAATTCCTACCTTTCCATCTTTCACGACAGGCGCCGACACTCCATAACCTCCAATAAGACCAACGGGAAACATGGACACTTTCTTAGTATTCCTGATTTCATCAAAGAGTCTTAGGTCTACTGTATTATCATCGTCGCCGAAGTAAAGGACACCTTCTTGGACATTGTCCTCTAACCAAGCCAATGCAGCTCGACGGTTGGACACTCCACGAGGAAAGTTAGTCCCAGTGTAGATATACGGTTTAGGACTGGACAGGTGTGTGAATGGTAGACCCGTTCGTCTGAAACACATGTTTTCAAACCCATTACCTTAGATAATGACAAGAGAAAAAACTTTTTGATCTTTAAAATGTAATAAATGTTTGATGTGTTCTCAATTTTAATTGAAACAAATGCTAGTACAACTACCAATGAACAATGTCCACATACAATGTTATTTTGAGTCTCTGATTCATTGTTTGTATAACCATAGGTGAAAAAACAGCAGTACAATAAAATACTAATTTCAACTGTTGTAAAATGATTGACATAAAGATGTGCTAATTTGATCAATTAAGGATACATGTGTAAAGTGATATGAAAGACAACACTATTTTTATGATACTCTAGATTCTTACCGAAGCAAGCTGAAAACTTCTTTTGAACATTGTGGTTGATCATCGGCTACTATCCAATGTATACGAGGCACATGCATCAAAGTGTGTGCAAGTCGGGTCAATTCTGGCACTTGCTCTGGTCTCGGATAGGTCGGTGTGACATAGTATATCATTTTCAGATCTGTACTGTTGTTGATGAATGGTCGCTCGTCCAGATAGTTGGAGTAACACATCTTATTCTTCACTACTATTGGAATACTTTCAGGCCTAACAAATAAAATTTAGACGTTAATAAAATGATGTATTTTTAGTATGCGAAATACAGCTATGTAAAGAATAATTACTTCACATGTCCTCAACTGTGTTGAAAAGTTTTAAAACAGATATGCATCTAGTTATGCGAACAAATATCTATTGTAACAACTTTAATAAATGTTTCAAATGCTACAGTAAAATTTTTATTATCATGAAATATTTCACGCATATAAAACTATGTAGGTACAAATAACTTCATATAGAGCTAACTGTCATAGACTGAAGCATATTCTTAAAATAATGGTCTGTCCAGAAACAAGGACATTATTCAAAAGTTGGTCTTTACTAAGAATCAAATGTGGGACCTGTATTATGCAAGTCCTTGTTATTGAGTCTTTAGTTATGGGAGCTTCTAATGACCAATGCCTGATTTTTATATTGCAATTACAAATTTGTTTACAAGGTTCAAAACTTTCCAGCTACAAAAGTCTATGAACTGTCCTATAGTCCCTGTTGACAAGAATCAAAGGAATTCAAACTCAGTAGATGCATTGTTTAATTAGAATTTTCACAGTCATATTTGGGTTTCACGATCAGGTTCCCCACATCGTCTAGGACCTTCGAAAATCCCTACCAAAACATCAACCGAACCCAATTTTGATGGAAATGTTATGTTACAGAGTTACTGTGGCCACCTTTAGCTCAATGTTTATAACTTTAAAGTAGTCATTCGATTTACGTATGGATGCAAAATTTCAGCTCGATCGGAAACCGAATCACTTAAAAGATTCTATTACGGATTCACACACAACGGTGTGACTAAATAAATTCTCATAAAAATATTAAAATAGGTACTCATCTAATTACTTACCTTAGCATCCTAACACTGCTCCATGTAAATGACAAATAAATTGCACAAGAAAAGAACATTATAAAAAACGAATATTTAAATAATTTGAATATCTTCATAATTGGACGTAGATTATCAAAAAATATCCAAGGATCCAACCCACACAATATGACCGAAAATGAGTTAAGTATGCCAAACTACTCGGCAAGGTTTATACACAAAATAGAGAGACTAAATTGATAATAATTAATCAATAATAATAATGATTAACAATAACTGATAATGATTAATCTCTCTATTTTGTGCTAACACATGATATTTTTTAAACACAAGTTAATTTATTTTTTAACCAGTACGATCACATCCACAGACTATCTATAGGAGATCATAGTGAACAACACAGACACACACACAAGAGTGACAAAACCAGCATAAAATTGTCGTAGCAGAATGACAACTTCATATTATTTTTTTTGTATTAACTAATGCCATCTCTTGTCTGCTCCTACGTACTTTTATATGCAGAAAGTTTAAACTCAGCTTGCTTCAGGTTTAAAAAATTAATTCTTAATAATAACAGTTTCTCTGAACATGGAGATATTAATCATTTTATTAATAAACAAAATTACATTTTGCTAATTTCTTCACAAAAACAATATTTCATGCTTTCCACAGAGTACTTTACTTATAGCTCCAGCACTTCTCGGATTTAGTGTTTATTATACCAGAACTAGATCATAGGATACCAGAATATATTTAAAAATAGATGTTCTGTGATTGATATCGTAATTTAGAAATTTGAATATGATTAGGGATTTTGTAGGAATAGATTAAAATATAGCCTGCCTGCGGTTACATCTGTACCACAGAAGACGATGTTGTCACTAACAAAATAATGATTAGTTTAAATAAGAAACAAATTCCGTAAGATTTAGGTGTTTATTGAATGTTATATAATCAATGTGGCATCTTAATTTTAGATAAATCTTACAAAATAATACCAAGAACTGACAACTATTTCTTAAAAAAAAAGTTCCAAAAAATCAATACTTTGAAGTTCGGAGTATTTCAGTCGAGGTACCTGTTTCTGCCCGCTATAGTTATATTTAATGAAAGTAATGGATTTGTAAATAATAGTGTTTTAAATAATACTTAAAATCTAAAACTAAAGCCTAAAATGTATTTAAAAATGGAAATATGGATTAAAAAACGCTGAACTGTAATTTATTTTTTGTGTTATGTTGTCTACATTGATTTCATTGTCAACAACTTCACAGTAGTAGTGCGAGTGATTGCGCGTAGTGTTATTGTTTTGTGGAAAAAATTAAGAAACTTAACTAAATTCAGTCAGTTTGTTACGTTCTTTTCGAAAAACTTTTATTTTTATTCATGAATATTGATTTTCCGTGAGGAATATGTCAAACCTGAGCGTGGTAAGTAACTAATTTTAAGCTACATCAACATTGCTTAGGGCGGTACAATGGTTACAATTGTCAGTATTTCTTCAATTAACGCTTGTCTTATAACTAAAAACGTTAGTGTTTCGCTATGGAGCCACCTTAAATAACTATTTCAATTAATATTTCATCGATAAAATTACTTAAAGTAGCCTTTAGACAGTTTCGGACATGCATCCTCCATATTTTACTGCTACGTGAATGGTACCAACTACATAGCACAAGTAGGTATAGCTTTTCATCTTACGATTTTGATGAATTTGTGGTATGATCCAAAATTTAGGCTTATTTCGTGTTTTTTCTCGTAATTCAAGAATAAGTTGACGAAAATGAAATAATATAGTTACACAGTCATACAGAACTAACGTCGAGATTGCTGTTTTCTTTGCATCGACCTAATTGGGGCGTCTTCGGCCAATCCAATCAGGCCTTTGTGAAATTTTAGCGAAACTCAGCAGGTTTTTAACTTGATACATAGAGAGTTTTCTTATAACCTACAGAATAAACTTTTTACGTATATTATAAATAACAATATTACCTTTTATATTTCTGTAAATTTATCAAATTTTGTAGTTTTTATTATTTATTTATTTATAATATATTTTGTTTATTTGTAGGTCATTCCATAAAAATATACTAACTTCCATTCCTAGCCAATTTTAACTTATTAAAATTTAACATGTTTAAAGTTTCCTTTTACATACAACATATTTTAGACAATAATTATATTTTATTTAGTCAGTCAATCTTGTTGAGATTTAATAATAATTAGTACCAATATTACATTTCACACTTCTTAAGTCCCATAAAAGACTACGGTCCTAGCCATGTTCTTGCATTGTAATTTTGTGTGAGTGTTTATGTGAATTATTTATTAACCGATTTCAAAAAAAGAGGTTATCAATTCTACATGTATGTATGTAATATTGTTGAAACTGCGAAAT
>LGAG01001195.1:2322-14243 GCA_001278395.1 Lerema accius | reverse complement strand
AGGGCCATTTAAGTAATAGATTAAAAAGAAACATGTTTAGTTTTTTAAACATAGTATTTTAGTAGCTATTTCCTGTTCTAAACTGTTGCGATTAATGTCTTTAGCTTGTTGAGCGGCAAGCTTTTTGAGAAGTGACATCTATTCACATTGTTTGATAAATAGATAGATACATACAGATAAATAAAAAACTATACATTGATAGCCCATTAGTAGGATTATTTGTGTTGTCGGTGTTGTGAAGAACACAGAAATATATGAATTGTAACACCATACACATTGTTAAATTATATTATTATTGTAGTGATTGGAAATAGGGTTTTATTCTTTATTTAGTGTTAAAAGAAAGATTAGAAAATATTATGTTGAAAATTTGGCGAAATTGTTAATTTATGGAGATTTTGAACTGAATTCATTTTTTGAAAATCCTCTTTTCCGATTCTCAAATTCTCAATGCTGAGACCATAATTTTAATGGAATGGAGATTTCCAAAATGGCATTTAACTCTTAAACTTTAAAAGTTAAAGTTTAAAGCACAAATTCATCTTTATTGTTGTGTCGATAATAGTACTGACACTAGATAATCTCTCTTGTTTGCATTTATCTAAGCTTTTTAACCTGAAATACTATTATTGTTAAATGCAAAAATGTATACTATTTTTTTTTTGATGTTATGTTGTAATCAGTCTTAGAGAACCAAAAATATTACAGGTCCCCCTTTTCTTTGGCTGACAATCCATACATGACCTATGTATTAATGGTGTTTTTGGTTTTCCCATTTATCCTTTTGACAAATATTTACAAAAATGATTACTTAATTACTAGATTTTGCAATGGTAAAAATATTATCTATGAACATTTTACATTATCTTAATAAATATAATATTTATGATATCTGGATTTCAAATGAAAAGTATTTTTATAACTGAAATATTAGACCTGTATTTGTTTCATCATCACTATAATTCCTGTCTACCCCACTCCTGGAAATTAAGGGTGTGGTCACCCTATACAGATTTAAGATTGCTAGAGGGCTTATTTCAGAATAAAGTTTACCTTTTAATAAGTATGTTAATTGACAACTTGCAATAGAGTGGAGGATGCAGTCTAATGCTCCAAAAATTGTGAATTCAAAGGGGTCAGTAGGGTACAGGAAATAATAAATTAAAGACAGCTATGGTATTTTCACTCAGGCTTCTTATGATTCTTCTCCTGACACTCATAATGCATGTCAATAGCTTCAGAGTATGTTAATTACTACTTAGATGAAGTTCTTTTATTAGCACAAACAAAGTATAGTATATAGAGACTGTCTTCTGAACAAATAAACATAGTCGAACTTACATACTTGGTAACACTTTTCCCGGTAAATGGCTCCCCGGCCTGTGCTCGGTCACATACATCAGATCATGAAAAAAATTGATTTCACTTTTTTGTTCTGAAGACTGAGTCTATATATTTTTTGGTCATAGATATTTTTAAATTATGATGTTTTCGCTAATCTTGCTTTCGGGTGCTAAGCCTCGTTGAAAGACATATTTTTCAGGTTTTACTATTGAGTTTTTACAAATCTAAAGATAAATGTGCCTGTCAGCCCAGCCCTATTATGATCAATTAGCAACCTATTCTCGCTTCAAATACCTTTCTACAAATTGATACAAAGTTCTATCATAATGTCTTTTCTACTGGACAGATTTTGAGATGTGTGTGTTGTAGGAACTTAAATATTTGTACAGTATTAGAACTTCCCTAATCATTGCTACAAAAATAAACACAGATAACAAGATGTAATTAAAAGAACTTGCCTATTGTTAATTAATCAAAGAGCTGATCTCTAGTATTATTAGATAGGGTTGCTAAAAATAAAATAATTCGCAAGGTTAAGTTAACCAGTGATGATTGCAGGTCGGATTTTTTTATTTAGATATATTATTATCGTGTCTGGGTTTTCGCCATCAGATAATTATTTATTTCTCCCGATTCTCTTTTGGCCGGCATAGAGTCAGTCGGTGATGCATTGGTTTTACTAATCTCCTTTGGCGACGCTTTAATTCATTTCATAGTCAAACTGGCTCATTTGTGAATTTGCTAAGCTAGAGTGTATTTTGATCTTAAGAAACCCTGTAGTATTCGAAGTAAATCTTAGGTCACAGTTAGGTTTACAGTACTTATAGACTACGTATCTTGAAGTAGCAGGGATACGAACTGGATTCCTCCCCAATGTTTTGTTTCTAATGTTGGTAGTTGGTACCCTTAAATCAATACCTACTGGGAGCTCGGGACGCCGAGTATTTCACGTCGAAATACTACTACAACGACCTCTTTAGGGTCGCGCAAGATAACAGATGGTGGCGCTGCTAGCAACTTAATTTATAACATGACGCTAGATGTCGTTACCCATCGCGAAATAAGAATGCAGATAAAAGTTTTAATTTCATCTGTTTAAGGTTTTAGCAGGCTGAGCTCTATCCCAAAAGTATTTTTTTAATCAATAAATATGATTACAAATATTGACCGACTAATTGGAAATTCAAAAATGAAGTTCAAATTCGATTTTTTTTTTCTTATAAGCTAGTGCTTGACCACAATCCCACCTGATGGTAAGCGGCTTCGAAGATGTTTTGTAATAAAATAATAATAATTTGAAGATTTGTATAGAAATACAAAAAATGTGATGACACCACCCATCAGTAAATGCATAAAAATTTTGGCTTATCCCTTGAAGAAGCACGAAAACAATGTCACCTACCTGGTCCATTTGTAATTCTGAATCAGTCAGAGGTGCTGTAAAATGCAAATAGGTCCATCCGTGTAGGGGGAGTTCAGTGACAAAAACACATACACTAGGATTTTATGTAAATTTAAAGAGGTACTTCTTAACTATTGTGGATTGAGGGATAACTTGACATATTTGTATTGCTTGGACCTTTGAATGGTTTTGTTGTGGAAAATTGGACTCTACATATTTAGTCTTAGGGCGAAATTAGAATACATAAGTTAGCTACTCTACAAAACAACAGTAACGATGTAATAATAACATGTAGTGAATCTGGTAGGGGCTGGCGCATGTATGAAAACTATAGTCACGTGTTTCTTCTCCCTTTTATATACAGCGAGGATCCGTTGTTGTTAACAATGGATTCTTATCTTGTCCCGGGATATGATGCGTCTAAACTAAAACTGCATCAATACTTAAATATTCAGAAATTATCGCTAAGTTGAAAAGGTGATCTTTTGCAGATTATGATTGGGATATATTTTTTTTATGAAGGTAGTGTGCAAATAAGAATCGCTAGATTACTATTATTATCTTTTTTAATACGCTTTTAAAGCTCTTCTTGTAACTATGTAATAAAATCAGCGAAGCCGAATTTTACCCATTTCGGGCTCTTGCATGCTCATGAAAATACTTGCCACGCTTTAGAGAGAGAGAGAGCTTTCATGGTTTTTTTTACTAATTAGTAACTAGCATAAATGCATATTTTTAGTATTTCTTTATGAATAGATTTATTTAAAATGTGATAGTTTCTTCTATACACATGATTGTCAGTTTAGTTTTAAATTGAATAAATATCAGTCAAAAAAGTTTTAAAGACCCTGCGATTCGGATTATTCGTCCAACATAAGGTTGGTGATAGACATCTATAGCTTCCGCTTGTATATTTACGGTGTTAGCCGTCATCCCGAGACGCATAGCGTTTCCTTCTACGAAAACAAAACTTTTGTGCAGCTCATTGTAAATGCGGGTGTTGCGAACGAATTCATATCCATATTTTATGCAGTGGCGCGTTGTCAGTATGAGATCTATGTCGTCTTTGTGAACACGCGTCACGGGTCAATTGTTAGGTAAATTCTTTTCAAGTTTTTATAGTTTAGCCTAGAACAAAATCTCACTTTAGCTCCCAGGATGTGTCTTGGATATTCAAAGTAGTTGTTATATACTTGACTGATTGCCATGTATGTATGGCTTAATCAATGTTACCATCAATGTCCCTAGTGCGATTTATCTTAAGATGCACTAGTATACATAGTTTTGTTACTGACTCGTCTATTATTTATGCCTAAATTATTATATTTCCATGATGATTTCGCTCATTCCCTCCTAAAGTCATCATAAAGTGCGATGTCTGTAGCGCTGTTAGGTTAGGGTAAAGTAGAGTTGGACTATATTTAATCATATTATATTTTTTATTTTTTATTTTTGAAACTTTATTGCACACTATATTGTACAAATGGTGGGCTTAATGCTTGCAACCTTCTCCACCAGCCAACCATTAACTTCATCAGAGAACGTGGTAAACTGGTTATTGTATAAATATGATTATAATTAAATCAATATGGATATATATAAGATATTGGTGTGATCCCAGTAATCTATTTGTAATGAATCTTAGTAGATGAGCACATATTTTTTCTAATTCGGAATTTTATTATAGGCTTTGATGGTCAACCCTAACGATACCACACGCTGTGTCGGTCACTTTGTAACTATGACTAATTTATAGGGACGAATTGGTTAGAACTATGTAATGTAGACTTAGGTATGGGGAGCAATAAGTTTTGTCTAGATAACATTTTTTGTTAATCTTAGGCGAAATTAATGTCTCCTCTTTTAATCAGGCGTTTTATATATTTTTTTGCTTATCCCTTATATCTAAATTTACACGCTCTCCATAAAACGTTGTCTTGGAAAATGCATAAAAAGTAATAAAAAGTAAAAACCTTTGCGGTAATATTTATAACTTATAACGATGTCACTCGTGACTATTAATAGTCTTAATAAAGCTTTCTTAGCTTCGGTTACGATACGATCTTATCGTCGCAGCAATCTCAGATCTTAGCTATACTTGAGTGATATGAGAAGTCTTACCCGTATACGATATATTATATCGTGTGTTAACATCGTAGTTGAACATTTAAGTGTATCCGCCCACTGTGAAGAGCGTTAACAACGTGTGATCTTCCACTTCGCCGCTCCAATGGGGCCCGCTTAATATCCCTACTTCATGCAGTTGATCCTGTGCATCTGAGAGTGCATGGACCTCAGTGAAGTTGTGACGTGGTTTTTAGTGTTAACTTTTTAATAGGTATGGTGCCTAATACCGAGTACGTAATATAATCTGGCTCTACTACTGCGTGTCAGTCACAAACGAATTCTTAAAAAGATTAAGGTTTTATTGCAGATACTTTCTCGTCTTACTAACATTTCTTTATCGCTTTCGTGCTTTGAAATCCTCCGAGTTATGCTATCCGACCTGGTAGTCATCGTCAGACTAGTATTTCAAACATCTTGGCGGACTTACATTTCTTAGATTTTTGACCAGATAGACTGCGATACAGTAAATTAATTAAACTTTTATAGTAAATGATTTAATCATGTTTTAAATAGAAAGAATTTTTTTGATTTAATATCTGTTATAAACAGAACATTGCAACATTACGCAAGCGGTTATCATTAGTAGGTGGCAAGTGGCGGGTTAAGCAGATAAATAGTGTTAAGGGTGTAAATGCAAAAAACGTGCCTGAACTTGCATGGATTGACATAAAATCGCGTATTATCCAAATCGCATTAAATGTGATCGTGTTAAGAGACATTATTTAAGTTTAAAGCTAACTAATGCTAATCAGTTTTTAACCATTTTGTTTACCGATACAAAATATAGTGTTTCTAATAGCCAAGCGGAGACGTAGACATGTTTCATTTGAAACTTAAATTTTCTCCGTTTTGATTCATCGTTGTGGCTTCAATTTGTAATTTTAACTTTGTAATTTCGGAGCAACGTCTTGCGTTCAAGTTGCACCTAAGCCGAAATCTGTGTAGTAATATTGGGTCTTAGTGAAGCAGAGCATGCAAACATAGTTTTGATGCAGAGCGCCCAAATGAAGTTGAGATGCGGAACATGAACTTTGCCTTTAAGTTAGTCTACTCCTCAAATAGTCTATTGATTGGCTTGTCTATATCTAGGGATGTTGTGGTTGCCAAAGTTTATTACAAGATAGATGGAACAGGATGCCGATGTCGGAAATAGACAAAAGTCATACATAGAGCAAAATTGGATGAAGTTTGGGAACCGTCAAAGCGAACCGTTAACTGTATTTTTAAACGAAAGTGTTCAAACTTACGAGTACATAACTTGTGTTTGAACTTAGGTAGCAAAAGCGAAATGAATTTTTTTTTATACATTGGTTAAATTTTTCATATCCTACTGTCCTACTTCCTACTAATATTATAAATGTAAAAGTTTGTAAAGATGTTTGGATGTGTGTCCTTCACGCTCTAACCGTTGAACTTTGAACTTGAAACTTGGTACACAGATAGGTTGTAGGTATCCAGGAATAGGACATAGGATACATTTATCCCGATTGTAGGTTCACTTGGGATAAATCCCATATTCTTTAAAAGTACTCTTCTGCGGGCGAAATTACGGGCGACGTCTAGTAACTAATAAAACTATTACAAGTCAGGAATTCATATGGGGCCACAAAATTTTCTTTCTTTCGTAACTAGGTATTTTTGCTGAAATTAAGTAAATCAGTCATTAAACGTTCAAAACAATTATGTTGGTATTCTTATAGTTGTATAGTTGAAGGATCTATTCAAGTTGCGTTAATTGAAGCAGGGTAGAATCAAAGTCAAAGTAAAGTTGGTCGACAGCAGACGGCTTTATTTAAGTCGGTGTTCGACGAGTATTGAACGGACAGTCGATATTGTCGATACTTTAGGGAGTTGCATTGGGAGTTGCATTATAAAGCGACCATTATTATTAGCTATCCTAGATCACTCCAGGTTTTGTACATGGAAATAAGATCGGTAAAATTTGTGTCTGTGTGTTGTTTTTATAGGATACTAGAAGACATCATATTGGACAACTTTTGTTATGGCGACGTTTAATTAAGAATAAATTTTCAGAAAGATTTATTTAGTTACAGAATTTTCCAGGGTTACTATCATTGATTGCCAATTAGTGTACGGAGCAGTTTATTTAATTATCGACTTAATTAAGAAGCAAGTCCCGTAAGCTTTTATCCACGAATAAATGTTCGATTCGGAATTGTAAATCAGGATTACCAACGGTTTGTACCTCGATGCGAAAGTATATTGTCTTAAGGTCTTAAGCTATGTAGCTTAGACACTAGTGTCAATAGCTGTTATCCTGTCCCATTCTTTAATCCCCCAAATCAAATGCAACCATTTGACCAGGAGCTATACCTATAAGGATAGTCCAAGCGGGGATGCATTAATAAATGGCTTACCTTGGGGGAAATTTTACATCAACCAATTCTATTGATTATATTGCAAAATTTAGGCTGGATATGTTGAGAGATGAAATTGATACTATTCCTGGCATGCGCCTTTTTACTCAAAGATTGCTTTCGACTTTCGACCTTTGAGTTCCAATTTATTTCGATAGATTGTAGAACGTTTGACATATTACTCTATTCAGCGCGTTTAAGCTTTTAATTCTTGATTGGTATCGATATCGGCACCAGATAGTTCATCAAAGTGAAAAGTTGAAAATCATTTCCATTTGTACTGCCCGTGTCAAAGATTTGGACGACATAGGTTCACTTTCAAATAGCCGACCTTTCGTTTAGTATTTCGTTTCTGGTGTATACTGTATACTGATGGATTAAATTCGTTGATGATGTAGTAGGTTTACATGGTCGTGGCTATTTCTTTTTCACATTACCTGTACTTTTATATGTAAAGGGTTCGAGTTTTGATACCGTTTTAAAAATAATAAGAACACGCACGAGATTGTCTTTTGTCATACCTACTTAGATTTTATAAGGAGAAGCACACAAAACTTGTTATAGCAGCTCTATGGAACCATATTATTGTATTATCATTAAAGCTACACATATCTGCTTAGTTTCATGATGATACAAAAACTAGAAGTAGGTGAAATTTAGCATTGCAGAATTTTTAGGTAGTTACACGAAGACCTAATGAAAGGGTATTAAATAGGCCACAACTCGGTCTTGCTTCATTTAAAAGTCAAAAGTGCGAAATTCATGCCGTCTTCTATGGCACGTTCTGATAATAAAGAAAATACATGTTGCGTTTCCTAATTGAAGCCACTTTTACGAATTAGAATTAGATTATTGCGAAGAATATATAGTAATTACAATTTTTATAAACAGTGATTACAATTTTGTAACATAATGTTTTCAAGCGTTGGTGATATGAGATAAGTTTTAAATCGGTTGATAAAAACGATTGCAGATTATTTTATTATCAACCTCTTGTTGTCGTCAAATTTGTCTGTAATACAGTTTGATTGAAGTGACTGTTACAGTAATTTTCTATCCACTTTTAAGGTTCAACAGATCCATTCCGATTTTTTGATGCGATACCCATGACTCAGTACGCTTTTTCAAAACACCATAATAATATCGATTGACCAATCCTTGTCATATTGTTTACGCTTGGAAAAACCATGATGCTCATAGATTCACAACTAAAACCACATGGCATGTTAAAATTCGCTTCGCGTATATAACTGACAACTTTTTTTGCAAGTTGTAAGGTATTGTTTTTTTAGATGCTACGAATTATTCTGAATTTAAAACGCACGTGTTATTATACTTTCAGTTATTCAGGATTATTTATATTAAAGGTTTAGAAGCAGCCCCAACACGTAAGCCACTTGTTTAGGTTTTCTGAGATTAGATAACAAAACAGTTTACTAACAGAAATATTTAAATTTTTCATAATATTGTAATTGTGGTGTGATCTAATAGCGTTATCACATTTAATTACATATCTTGTTCTAAGTACAAATTGTACTGTAGATATAAGTTTAATTATTTCGCTATGCCACTAAATTTGTGATAAAGAGATCCGTGAAAGAACAAGGGTTATCGAAACTTGCGAGTTTGATGGCTTTGACTAAGTGGAAGATCAAGCTAGAGGAGTAAAAGATGTCCTTTGAGAGGATCAATAGTGACTGATGACAATGATTTCAGTAGGTAAAGTTCTCGGACATACATATATGGATATAATTTTATTTAGTTGTATATGGTGTTAGCTGTACAAAATAATGAAGTCACTAAAATGTATTTATTACAAGAATTAGATTAGGGGCGTTTAAGTTTGTTATATTGGAAATATATATTTTTTATAAATAACTAGAAGACCGTGTAGACGTTGTTCTACGCAAACACAAGTACGCTAAGATTAAATTATATCTATGTAAAGAGTTTTCATTATTTTAGTTTTTTTTCCATAGGATTTTTTATTTGAAGATGACACATTGTGTCAATGTAGATTTTTCTCAATGATTCTTTTTAGTTTTATAATTTAGTTTTATGTGGGATAACAACTATAAATGTTGTTTCTTAATTATTTACAGCAACACATGTTTGATTCCACGTTAAACTTATTATATTATATCTATATTAAGATACAGAAATTCAGTGTAATTTGGAGGTATATCTCAGTATAAACTATTAAAGTTTAAAGCACCTTTACGTACTACGGAGAAGCTTACATTTGAGAATCAAATCTGTCACGTTTTATATCTATAGATACTTTCGTAATGTGTGTTGATCACCATCGCACCCTCTTTACACATATACCGTATGTCATTAATGTTTATTGACATGAAACTACTACAACGAAACCAATCTTGATGTAGCC
The DNA here is from genome assembly GCA_001278395.1 of Lerema accius. NCBI lineage: Eukaryota > Metazoa > Arthropoda > Insecta > Lepidoptera > Hesperiidae > Lerema > Lerema accius. The sequence continues at coordinate 4,603 of LGAG01001195.1, read as the reverse complement.
AGGAAACGGAAAAATCCAATATCAATACGAGATTTGTTTGCAATTTTTAAAATAGATTTATAACATTGAATGTGCATTTATTAGTGTAGGTCTGGTCAACTGTATAATTTTAAGATTTGAATTGCATTTTCATAGATGTTTTAAAGTTTTACATAAAACCTGACCCGGTGTTACGAAACGTGAGTGTCTCTGAGACAAGCAATGCAAGGTCAACGGGATGTGTTGTTATAACGTTGTTATAAACTTATTAACAATGTCTGAAAGTTTCAGTTTACTGTCCATGAATAAATTCTTATGAGAGGATATTTAAATTATGTTTTGAAATGTTGTTGACTTGAATATATTTGACTGTCAACAAATTATTTATGTTTATTATTCGAAAACCTGCAAAATATGATAGGATCAATATTATAGAACATGTTCCTGATATTGGTATGCCAAATCACAAACTTATAACAAACAATATAATAAAGATTATATTATGTATGAAGTCAATAAGATAAACATTTTTAATAGAGTTTGTTGAATACTTCCTAGAAGTTTTAAGTTTAGGCGCGCACTAAGCAGCTAGGCAGTGGCAGTTAAAATATGCAAGGAATTCGTGGCTGAGTATGTGCGAGAGGTCCCATACAACGTCATTACGTTCGTTTGGCTGCCGTAGCCTGGCTGACTAGTGCTCGGCTAGGATAATAGCGCGTGAAATTTTAGAATGACTTAAGAATATTTTTAGACCCCGTCGGAATTACTGTTCGTGTCATTCAACGTTTCGTCTAGAAGTTTTGTTTTCAGTGCAGCCTTGCAGATATTGAAATATCCTCCAAAAGACAAACAGATACGAGTCATCTGAATTGATTGATATGCCGAATAGCCGACGAAAAATGGAGTAAGAATAAAAATTGTGGCTTTGCGATGTTCATAGGGTTTTCGTATCCGGTATTCATAAGTTCCTTTCCATCCATCAAAAATTAAAATCTGTAAGTGCAAAATTCTGTTGCCATGACATACATTCTTTGTGCTTTTTGGTATTTTATTTGGTACAAATTATAACATGTTTTCTTATGCCCTAAAGTAAGGCAAATAAATTTATTTCGTGTCCAGCTTTGTTGGGTAAACCGCTTAATATTAAAGGAAATAAATGTTAAATATCTATGAAATTTGGATCATTGAATGCTCATTCTTAATCTTATCGCGCTAAGACTGCCAGGCTTCACAACTAATTTATTTTTTCATTGTATTACGGTCCGTGAATGCCTGTGATTTGCGAATTTTCAGTCCCGGTACACCAGTAGCCTAGTCCTATATTTTCAGTCCCGGTACACCAGTAGCCTAGTCCTATATTTTCATACCTAGTTAGGATAGCTTCGTAAAACGAGGTATCAACAACGTTACTTTACCATTTTAGCGATATGAATTTGGCATTGAATGTGGTTTTAAATGTATTGAAAGGTCCAAAGAAATTCTGTTAATGGAAATCAGCTTTTCTTGAGCTTCCATTCACTCTAGAGCCAAGTCGGTCTTATGGCTTCCAGTAAAGTAAAATAAAGCAAAGAGAAATTATTAGATTCTTTTTAACCGAAGGCCAGGAAATAAATCGTGAAATTCAGTTATGTTTTTTTATTTAACTAGTTTTATTTATATAGGGTACCTACCTAGCGTTTGATGAATGAAAAATAGTGGGATAAAAAACCTATTTTAGGATTGCTTGTCGAATGATCTGGGTGCTGTGATATTTGACGAACCCGTAGCCTAGTTGGTAGTGACTCTGCCTCCGATGCGAGGGTTACCCGGTTCGATTCCCGGCCGGGGCAGATATTTATGTGACAGATAAATGTTTGTTCTCGGGTCATGGGAGTTAGTGATGTGTTATTTGTGTTGTCCATGCCATCCGCGACACAGGGTATCCTAATGCGGAGGTATGAGTGTGTTAGCGTTTATTATTATTATGATATACGACGGCTAGACTATAAATAGAAATGGTAGGTTCGTTATTATGATTAGGTATATCATACTTTTCAGATACCTACTTTGAAGTTGGTTTAATTTTTTTTATTATTAGTTTATTATTTCCTAAGGGTAAATAAATATAGGAAAATTCCCTTAATTTCATCATATAGATAAATATTCTAAAAGAATTGGAATGCACAAAGAGTGCAGGAATATTTAACTTTAAATTAACCTATAAAAGTCGTCGTATTCGTATTCTGTGTCCGTCGAGTAAAAGGCTCTAAAATTAGCAAAATCCGTAATGGTTTTCCGTCCCGAGTTCCTCGCGGGCGGGGGT
>LGAG01001189.1:317058-339918 GCA_001278395.1 Lerema accius | reverse complement strand
TCTCTCTTAAAAACTTGTGCGGAGATGAATTTTTGAAAATTACAATTTTTTTAATAGACAATTTTTTTTAATAGACTTACTGTTTTATTACTTGAGGCGTTACTACCCGAATTATCATTCTCCGCCCATCTCCCCTCTGCAACACCCATTGCCCTATTCTTTATGTAAAAATTGTTCAACATAATATACTTAGAAGTCGTAATAAATTTAGAAATCAATTACATAATGCACATTTAAATTTCTTAGCATTTATAAATACACTCAATGTAATAAGTAACTATATCGGATAAATGTTTTTAAACTATTGCTGCGTTCAGATATTACAACTATTTAAGTTTCAAACTAATTACATTCCCCTAATATGTAATTACTATTTTTATTAAGCTTTCTCGACCTATATCTGTATAATTTTACTTTTTACTAATATGTAATATAGATAGATACTGTGATGTCTCAACATTTATATATTTTCAGTGTAGAAATAAATTCATATTTATTGTTAAAAGGTGTTTTATTTATAGCATTAAGGGGGGGTTTAATGAAGTTTTCTAAAAAAACGCAAAAGTTGACTTATGTATTTTACCTAAGGGATATAACAGAAGGAGCCTAGACTAGAGCATACTCCACCACGCTGCTCCAGTGCGGATTGACAGAGGGTTTAGTGACCAACCCAAATGTTAGAAATTTTTATGACACCAAACTTCCTATACCTACCTGGTTTTTTTCGTCGTGATCTAAAAAGAAAACAATCTTGGCACTACTTTTGTTTATTTCATTAATTAAAAAAAAATATTTAGAAGTGTACAGAAATTTACTTTAAAGTTAAATTGTTTATTCTTTAAATTTTTTTTATTTGTGTCCGTCTTATTTTTAAATCGATAATTCACTAAGATTATTTATTTTTTAAACGAAAGAATCGAGGTATACATGGCTTAACGACTGTCATTTAACGATAATAGGGACTGACAGCTTAACATTTTACCATCTAAAGCATTAAAGATATTCTTAAAAAAAAAATTAAGATGGGGTGAGAAAATAAAAACATTGAATTAAGTGTAATTTTTATTCATAAATTATTCAATTTAATAAATGCTATGTTAAACCAGGCAGTTACAGTGATTTTAACGCTTTTTGTACCAAATACCTAATTTACATAAGTAATTTTCTGTTTCTACTCTAATGTCCTATTATAAGAGTATTTATTACATTTCTTTAAACCTTATTTTTCTTATTAAATCAATTATCTGTACTTTGGAGGTAAAGTGTCATAAGTCCATTTTATGAATTTGTGAGATTTCGTTGGTATAAATTGTTTAAAATTTCGATCGTAGAAAGAGTGTAAAGTTTTTTTTAAGTTTATGTATCTGTACTATCATAGCTCCAAACGAATAGACTGAATTTTTGATGCGGATTTTTGTATAAAATTATCGAAATAATTTTGGGTTTAAATTTTGTCTATACGTCGCTGAGAGATATTTTTTTTTATAAATATAAGGTGACACGGATTTCTAAACTTTTGTATTGAAAATCAAAAAAATTGGTTAACACCACTTATGACATTTTACCTCTCGCATACAATAATTATGTAAAAGGAAGTTAATATAAAAGCAAGCTAGGGTATAATACAAAATAATTAAATTAGCTGTGGGTTATGAATAAACAAAGTAAATTATATTACTACCATAAATAAATGTACCTACTATATATGGCTAAAAATCAAGTGTATATGTTATAATGTGTTCAATTAGCATTCAAAATATTTCAAGCATAAATAATTTCAAAATTTTAATACTTAATATTTTTCTGTTAAACAAAAAGTACTGGTCATATACAAGAAAGTAACAAAAATCACTGGTAAAATGTGTTATTTTGGGTAAAGGACTATTCAATTATTACATTAACCACCGGTTTTGTCTGGGTGCTAATAAGAAAAAAAAAATAATTGAAATAGATGTCACAGTGTAGCATTTTACGGGTGAAATAATTTTTAAAATCAGTTGAATAATTTCAAGATTACAAAAAAAAAATGCTCCCCAATGTTAATATAATATTTGAATGGCACATTTTACAGCAAAACTAAGTGGATGTGTTACAGTAAAATTTACTGAAATAGGCTTTATTAAAGAAAACAGCTTCAATATAAACGGACCCGTTTAAAACATGTACTATGAAGGTAATTTAGACCATGAAGCGTCCCAATCATATACACGTTTAGCTGAATCTAAAATCGACCAATTAGGTGACGGGATATCAGGCGCCAGCCAATTAAAATCATCTAACCTATCCCAATTATTAGTATTTCTATCTAAAGTGGACATCGTGAAATGCTTCTCTAAATCCTCGTAGTGCAAATTATAGGGTGCAGTATGTATTCCAGAACAATCTTCAACGATTCCTTTGCTAGTCACATGCAAGTATATATCGCAGTTCGTAGAAGTATGCATCCTAAGTTGCTGGCAAGCGGTTACAATTTTACAATTAGCACACTTTTCTACAAACACTGATGATGTCACCGGTCCCGATAGAATCACACAGTTTTCCAAATTTGTCAAGTGTAAAGTGCCCATTACACCTCGGAGTCCAACAGTACAATTCTTCAAGTTACGGAGAGCAACATCCCTTTGATACAATTCATCATTCTCCAAAGATAACACCATGTTTTCTTTAGAATCGAATCCAAACAACTTTTCATCCCATTTATTACTATCAATCTTCCCCACACCATCATTGTCATCAACAGAATCCTGTTTCTGAATGTGTTTCGGCAGCTTTTTTCTAGTAAAACCAAACTTTTTTCGTGGAACATATCTATCTTCTAATTCGTAACATTTCGTTTGCAAATTTTGTACTATACCCAAATACTTGCGCATGTTAAACTCTTTTAGGAAAAAGGATGAAGTGACGACATACTTCTGCAACTCATTTACTTCTCTTTTGATATTATCGAAATGAGATGGTAGGACTTTAGTGTCTAAAGTTGGTACTTCAATTAGTAACTGTTCAACATATTCTGATCTAATTTTAAATGCTCCAGAGAAGTAATCCTCATTTTCATCGGAAGCATCAACTTCTTCCCTTGCTTTATGAGCTTTTTGTAGTTTTTCTAAACGTTGTGCATCTCTCCTACTCAATCTTTCTAATACGGAGTGTTTGTCACTCATTTTTTTAATAATTCTTCAATTTTCTTTTTTAATTCAGGGTCAGGGTCTGCAGCCCCTTTTAGTACTGATACGGTGTCTTTACTTAGTTTTCTAGCATCTGTGTGTCTGGATTCTGCTTCATACTGAAACATTTCAAATCACAAGGTCATATCTACATAGTTATAATATAAATATGACAATTACGACATTCATATGTGTTTAATGCACAATAAAGGTGATTATTTGACAAATTTAGGGAGTTCTCTGATCTAATGTATTTCTGCAATCTGGGCAAAAATTTTATTTTCATAAAATTTTTATGTTACAATAAAAAGCTATCTGTTCCCTACAGGGTTATTAAAAATATTTGAAATGTTTCTTAAATGTCTTGTCTATTTTTAAAACAGTTATCTATTTATCAAGATGAACAATGGAAATAGCTGACTAAATGAACAAGGTACACTGATTTACTGTAAGTGGTAAAATAAATTGTAATAATAATTATGTGCAGGAAAATTACACTACATGGGCAAAAAATAAAAAAAATAAAAAATTTCAAGTGCAAATATGTATCTATATATTCGGTATTATTTTAGCAACATAAATAATAGAAATATGGCGCAAAAGTTGTTCATAATAGACATTATATATTCAGAATTGTTTTACGTTAATGTATAATTTGCCAAACAATTTCAAACATCAAACATTAATTATGTATTTACATCAATGGGTATTGGTTTATGTAGTTATCCCAAATAATGGAAGCTTTTGTTGCCTATATTCATGTGATCCATCACAGAAATCAAATTATTGTGAAATTTTAAGAATAAGATCAAACTTGTGAAGTTTTTTAACCAACAAAATCTTATAAGTTATAGTTAACGAATAAATATAAAATGTGAAAGCTTTTAAAGAAAATAAGCATTAGAATTTCATCTATTCAGTAGTACTAGAAGCATGCAGTTAGAAGCAAATACACATAGATTTCCATTAAATAACGTAATTACAACACGAAAAAATATTAGAACTATAACACGGAAATTAAAAAAAATTGTTAGAAACGCTCACAAACAGTAAATCAATGTCTCGCTGACATATATAGGTAATAATTCATATAGACCTGCTTAAGTCTTGTGTCGTCAGGTCTGACAAACGTCGTAAGGCCATAACCGAGACCTCCGAACAAAAGAATCCAGAATGAGACCCTATAAACAACATTCATCTCCTCACCGCCTATTAGATCTTGCCTTCGTTAGTCCAAACTTTCTGGTCCAACTCACGAGTGTTTTGGTTGCCAAACGTTTCCCCCAATTTATAATAAGTTTCAAGGACCCAGTTATAATTTTTGTACATATGCAGACGGAAATCTGGAATGGATGTAATTGTTGAGATGAAACATGTGTCAGATTAATAAAATGGGTCAATGGAATGGGTCTGAGTTTATTAATTAAGCCTCTAGAGTTTTTTTAATTTTATTCATTTTATGAGTAATAGTATTTTATAAGTTATATACTTTTGTTTGAATTTGGTAACTAAGGAAGAGTTTTGTGTGTCTATAGTAGCCACAAAACAAGGAATTATGATTTTATGTTATATCAAATTAAGCTTACACCCACAAGTCTAATGTATAAATCCTAGTTTTGCAAATCATTTACAAAAAAGATATAAAAAGAACCTGGGCTCAAACAAAGCCTATTATTTAAAAGTTAAAACTGAGCCGCGGATCAAACTCTAAACCCAAAAATAAACGTAACTAGAGCAGATAAAAGTATAAAAATTTATAGATTTTTATTTTATTTTAGTCACTATTCCGTCGTTATTTTAAATCAACCCTATATACATTGCTCAATATTGCTAAATATTGTGAAGATTAAAATATAAAGATAGATTACCGTACCTCTCTCGGTGTTCAGTTTGTACCAAACGCCATATGAAACGACAAATCCTAAACCTTCCACTACAAATACACCAACTGCTGTCAAACCGAGAATTTTCTTTACTCTAGAAGTAGGCTGCTTTGTGAGCATATTAAAAAATCTACGTTACTGAGTTTTTATGTGCTTTGCAACGATAATCTAATAATTGAACGATAAGTCCATAAGAATGTGTCGAAAATTTTCACAAAATGTCGCAGTCGCAGCCAGCCGTACCTAGTTGACGCACACGTGATGACGTAAGAGTGACAAGAACAGATAATAAAGCTAAACCTCAAAAGTCTAATTCCGATAAAACAATGTCTAATATAAACTGGGGTGTATAGGAACGGCGGGGTTAATAGGTATAAGGTAAGATTATTATCTCGATACGTATAGCTTAAATACGAAATTCTTCCAGTCTGTAAGATAGAACAAACGTAAATGTTCTCGGCTAAAACACATACATGTCGTTTCTTCAATTGCATATCGAGATAATAGACAGTGTTAGTCTTGCCGCGTTTGTTAGTCTTACCCCATCTTACCTTAATAACATCGATATAAATAAAAGACAATCTAAATGTTCTAGTGCTTTTATATTGCGATATACTTATATTTAATGACATTGATGTAGATTAAAATCATATTATGTGTTTAAATAAAAAAATATTCCAAGTACCTATTTTTATAAGTCTAAACAGAAGTGTCAAGTATTTCACTCTTTGCCCAAGCCTTAACCAAGGATATCTGACTGCCGCCATATTCTACTTTCCGGAGTAACTGAAAATTCACCAAATTATTTTGATCAACATAAATGTTGATTATATTATAAATAATACATACACTCAAAGGAGTATTTAGGTAGGTAATTAAAAATTATTATGTAAGACATAAACTGAAATACATACTTTCATCGTTCACTTCTTCGCAAGTGTCCTCACACTCCTCTATTTCACTATCCTTCTTGGTGTCTAAACATTTTTTAGGTGCGTCTTGTTCAGACGCAGAACCCTGCCAGGAAAAATACCTTTGCTAATTAATTTTATTCACTAAAAAAATATTATTATAATATTATATAATAATTCATTAATTCACTATAAGCATGCTTCTTGTTCTTCGAAAAGTTAGGTACTGTACATGATTATGGTTCCTCATATTAAAACTCGCGAAAACATATGGCAACATACATCACAGAGCATAGTCTGCCGAGCATTGTACCGGGAAACGTTACAATTTACGTTTTTCCGACCGTACTATTTGTTTTAATATGCTGCTATAGTTAAATGAACTTAAACTTACATGTTCATCATACTTCCTGACAGCTAGGTTATTAACACGGTGGTATCTAAACCTCATGCGGTAACCGGTCAGTTTGCCGTTGTCACAGAGCCCTCCACACGGCAGCCAGGGCTCCCATTCTGTCATCGGACACTCTTCCGAGGACTCCGGGTCACGAGGAGCAGGGGTTTCTCTAAAAAATAAAATAGTTTATTGCTGCTCGCAAAAAGGGAATTGAAATGCTATTCTATTCGCAGTGGATTTGATATTGAAAAGGTGAGTATGTGATACTGATAATGTGATAATGTTAAGACTAATGGCGTAATGTAATGGATTATGCCAGGTTATTTATTAAGGAGTTTTAGGTTTGATTTTCGGCGCGACAGTGTTTTGAGACATGACTTTAAATTCCTGTTTTTGGTCTAGGGGTGTACTTTGTGTATTATTCATGACATACAACATAGTATCCAAGTTTGGACTATGACTGGTTAGTGTTATTTTTTTAAAGACTTACCGCGGCGGCGGCCATGGTGTAGTTTGCTGGAAAGGGGGCCCATGATAGTCGCTGTCTTCGTCTGTATCTGAAATCAATTTAATTATTTTAAGTTATTAGTAATAATTTTAAGACGGGCATCAATAAATGAAAAACAAACAGAGCAAGAGTCAACTTTACCTTTGCTAGTGAGGGGAATATCTGTGCGTTGTGTACACTCTGGTGTGCTGTAAGTCCTGATCAGATCAAACCGAATTCTAGCAAAAGGCCTGGTTTCTTCCTTCCGGATTGACTTGTTAATTGTGGCTGACGATATCGGTTTGGCGGGCAACGTCTCCTCATTTGGTGACTGTGGAAATATTGTTTAAAAACATTACACAAAATGTTTCAAATGCGTGACAGCAGATCTTTTAATTAGCTGCGAAATAACATAAGCCATCTGACAATAAAATCATCATACTTAATAAAAATGTTGATTGACTGACAGACACGCTACAGCCTAAACGGATAGACCTAGAAGCATGAAACTTGGCACAGAGGTTCCTTCTAGAGTGTAGAGGAGCACTAAGAACTGATTTTTGGAAATTACCACTTTAAGGGGGGGAAATAGGGGATGAAAGTTTGTATGAAAATTAAAAAAAAATTAAAGCAAGCAGTATTCAAATTTGTGTTTGGGTGTATGGTTAAAAAGGATGAACCTTATTATTACGATTTTTTTAAATCCACCCTTAAGGGGGTAAATATCACCACAAAACTATAATTTCCGCAAGCAAAGCTGCGGGAAACAGCTCGTAATTACTAAAAGTATACACCTAAGTAGATTAATTATTTTCGAATGTTTTTACTCATTTAAGATTAAATGGATTCACGAAAAGAAAATCGTTGAATTCAGTTTCCTCATATCAAACTTATTTCTAACCTGTTATAGCTTGTGGGGTTTGGCTACTCGCTTTCACTACAGGGGTATATGAGATTGTTTGATACTTAATAAAGCATATTCTAATGTAGGTATGTGTTAATACGAGTACATAATAATATAAACTTACTTCAAACGTTAGCCCGCTGTCTGTCCCCGCATCTAATGGATACAAGTTGAGCGTCAAATTCGTTGCCCATTTATTAGTGTTGATCTCACAAAGCTCCATGTTAGCAACTCCTAAGAACCAGTCTGGTGATGGAATGATGGCCGTCACCAGCGACACAAAGTGGTGTTCGCGAGATACTCGGAATATCGACGATGTCACCATGTTGGTGGGTTTGGTGTCGGTCGTCGCTTTTATTATTGTACGCACTGAACTGCCGAGCTGGAAGTTTTCAAGATTTTCGAAACTTGTTACAATTATATTGCTGACGAGTAAAATAAATGAATTTTGCAATTTTAAGTATAACCAGGAGATGGATGATTGCTAGTGCCAGTAGCTTTAACTGACTTTTGAGTTACAAATGATAATGTAATACTGTAACAAAAATTCCATAACATAACTTAGTTACATAACTTTAATGTAATATACGATGAATCATACTCCGAAACATAATCTAAGGTTGTCGAAATATGCTATCAGCCATCGTTCCCTGTTTTTTCTTTATGTCGCATCTATCACTTCTCTCTACTTTTTCAGTAAGATACCTCTAACTTATTAGTCTATTACTACTAACTTGGTTACGTATGTCAATCTCCAGTTCAGTTGTATTTCCTTGCGCTGCTAACATCTTCAATCCTGGACTGGCTTCCGAACCCAAATTGAACAGGTTATAGTTCTTGCTGTGCGAAGCTCCCACCACGTCGCTAAACCGCGCCATTTCTCTCGCCAGATCCGTTGTGGGGAACATCAATGGATGAGTGTTGTAGGTCCATAGACGTTCGAAGGTCAACTGATTAAATTGTTAGGAACTCATTAGTGAAACATACCTAAGAGGCAATACGCCATGTGTCATCGTTTCGTTAATATAACACACAGATTTATTATCTTGATGGAATACTTTTATTTGCAGTTCATTATAATCTATGTCAAAATATATGCATCTCTTAGAAACCAGTAAGTTTAATTGTTTTGAATAAGCAATCAGAATATTCGTTCTTCAGACGTAAATATTTATCTCTGTATTATAATGTTTGATCTTATCGAGACTTGAAGACAGAAATCCTCTTAGTCGACAGGCAAGGCTAAAGAATTGTGTAAGGCAGTGTGTATTAGCCAATGCCTTAAGATCTTACTCACTATGTATCTGGCATCTTCACATACGCTGCAGTCATCATTCTCCGTCGGCTGCATGTCTTCAGCGTTCCGACTATCTTCACAAACCTTCTTTGAAAGTGGTCCTTCGAAGTTGTACCATACGTCTTGCATTACAGCCAATAATGCGTAAATTGTTACACATTTGTTATCTTTTGGTGGAGCTCTCCAATGAGCCTAAAAATAATAAAAAAGTAGACTGCAATATATTTTCTGGATCTTCTGAAAGACCTTCGTTTTTTAATCAACTCTTCAACCAACTTTTTATAGAATCCCATTTACAAATTACAAATCACCAACATAAACGACCTTAGCCCAGTTGGGGTTTTTCGATGGATTGGGAACCATTTTAAAATTTTATTTTAATGTTTCAAAATCCTAGATTCTTAGCACTATTTTACCGTCACTTCTGTCTTCGGATCAATGTCCAATTGCATGACAGAATTGTTGCAATTCGGACGGGTTATAGATTCGTTTGGGATCGGTAAGATCTTGCCGGGGCTCAACCTGAGTGGCTTTCTGGGATTCTTCTCATTAGGCTTAGTGTCCTCTCGTGCGGATATCGTAAACGCAATAAATGTTGACATGTTATCGGTGGCAGAGAGTCTAACTGAAAAATTAAAAAGTAAAAAAAAAAGAAAAGTTAGTGTTTAAGAAATCGGATTTTCTTTTATAAGCCTCTGACGATAGCTAGTGATACTTCAACTTGTACAGTACTGCTTCGATTAATTATAGTTTTAAACAACATAAAATATAGTGCCTGCATTTATTTGTTGTTTTGGCTCAATGCTACCCCTAAATTTTAAGACTGATTCCTAATACACCTCTAATTTATCCAATTTCTAAGCGTAATTTACTGAAGGAAAACATTGTAAGGAAACCTGTTACAGTGCATAATAATTATGAACTAAAATACAAGCGTAAGTTGTAATGCTTCTTACCTTTATATTGCCTTCCTGGTATATACTTGTCTTTAAGACCTTCTATTTCGATTTTGAATCGATTATCTGGCGGCAGGGGATCCGTACGAGCGCCTAGTGGTCGTAGATCACAAACATCGTCATTGCTCATAGATAACTTTACGATAAAAAGTAGTAAAATGGTGTGTAAAGTGCCCCGTACAAATTGCACCATTTTGAGAATAGTGGTATTGCTGACCCTACACCCTGAAATGATATAGTATATTTAAGGTACCTTAAATCGTTTTGAAAAAATGTTTGTTTGTTTGCAAAAATGTATATTTGCGTGATTTCTGATAAAGTAGAAGTCAAATTTTAAGCCCAAATGGTTTTATAGCTCTATCTTCCGCAGAGGTATTATTGCAGGATATCTCTCTACAAAATAACGGCAATTCTTTTAAAACTTTAATCCAAAAACAATAGATAATCTACTTACCTTTTTACTTATGGACTGATGTAAAAATTGAAGAAAAAAAATTAAAAGAAAAACAAAAGACCATTTCAGAATATTTCAAAACTAAAAATTATACAATTTACTTCTCACAAGTGTACATTTCGGTCAATTGACGTCGGGACACTGGATGGACGTTAATTAGTGTTGAATTCATGAACCACGATATATTACATCTCCTACACTAATTTAACACTCGGGTTAATCCTGACGTGCGATATTAGTCCTTATCGTTACTAGCAAAGTGTTATTCGCAATTTCACAAATCATTTTGTTATGAAACGTTGTGTTGCGAATATTCCAGAAAATTTCCAGGTATTAATGCGTGTTGACCACAAATGACATCCATAAACACATAATTTTTGTTTACAAATTTTATGTCTACTTTTAATAACTCTCAACATAGTTCATTGCACACATTTAATTAAGCCCAAAGCACTTGTGTTGGAATATACAATGAAAATGGAAAATTAGGAATTAAAGATAGTTTGTCCAAGATTGTATCTCGAAAAGTGATAAATCTGTTGAGCTAATAATAATATCACAGAGATTCTTGACGTTACCGTTGTAGATAGATGTGAAAATAAAATACTGGCAAAATTGTTAAAAGATTAATTATATTAAAAAATCACTTGACCTCTATGTAACGTTAAGTATATAATAGCAATAGCAATTCGTTAATTTTATAGTACAATAATATATAGGAATAATATGACAATAATAATTATACGTAACAAAGCAACATGGAATCTTGAGCTATCTTCGTTGAGTCGAACAATCACCCTCACATTGCTCTCGGTCGAAGTCATCGTAGTGGTCTTTGCAGAATTTCGGTACTTCCTTTTTAGGTACGTCCTTTGCCTGAAGGAGTAGAAGTAAATAATCAAGCTATTATTAGCAATATCAAACTGTGCTACTACTACCCAGTCGCTGTTAAAATATGAAACATTAGGTACAAAAACTAAAATAAATTCTAGACGACTTTACTAATGATAATGTTCGTGGGTATTCCTAATTTAATTTTCATACTATAAAAACTGTTGGAAAGCATCGAAGTGAAAAGCCACTCACATTAGGATCATATTTCTCGACAGCGATACCATCCACGAGATGGTACCGTTCCCTCCACCGGTACCCCTGCAGCCTGTTCCCCTGACAGATCCCCTCGCAAGGACTCCAATCCAACCACTCCGATAGAGGACAGTACTCGCTGGACGTTTTGTCTATCACTAATGGTGGCTCGCTAAGAAAATTGAGAATTATGTTAATATTGTAATACTATAGTCAATAAAACATTTTAAGACTATTTTTGACCGACTTCAAAAAAGGATCCGACTTGTGTGTAGGTATTTAATAATATTGAAAACGTAAGATATTCACATAATGTTTATTTACTAGGGCTTCTCATATAGTTAATTTGTTTGTATGTAACTATTTAGCTTGTACATTTGTTAGTCCACGGACTTCTCTGTAGCTAATATTCTCCTGCCATTTTTTTATTATTATTTCATTATATTCGGGTTTTTGAAGTCGGCTTGATTTTCTTATTTTATTATGATCAACATGGAAAATAATGGGCTTAATGAAATCAGTTGAATTTTTGGTGATTCCACAGAGATATCGGAAATATCATCCAACACAAAAATATTTTGTCACACTTTTGCGACCACTTATCAATTGGTGAATATTGTTTAACATATCTTACACCAATTATAACGGTTTTACATTGTCTTAGAGACGTCAGTATTACAGTTAGTTAATTTAGCACCACATGTCAATGGTTTTAAATGAGCCTAATGAGGTGATCAGTTCGGAAGATGATCAACAATATGTGGAGGGCTCACCGCCGCCAATCGCCGCTATCTAGAGGTGTGTTTTGGTACCTGGAGGGCTCTTCCGGCTCGGCGAGACCGCTTTCTGTCGTCACTTCCGTTGTCGTGGTCTCGGTTGTTGAGGTCCCCTCTGAAAAAAAAATAAACTAAAAAAGTAGTGTGTCCTAAAAAGGTTATAAAAAAGTTGGTGACGTCTAAAGTTTTATAAAAGGTTTTTGTGGCGACTACCAGTAGGTATTTTACTACTATTCATTTGACATCAATGTTAAGGGGGATATAGAAATATAGTTAAATCGCCTTATGTGGAGATTTACAATGATATTAAGTAAATATAAGGTCCTTACCTGTAGTTTCCTCCACTACTTCCTCTGTTTCATCCTCACAAGGTTTCTGGTAAGTCCTGATTAATTTCACGTTCAGTTTTCCAAATGGATGCAAATCTTTCATATCTATTTCGTAGAATGGCGAGTTCCTGTCGTAAGAGCTCATCTCCACCCTATTTATTGCGTCTTGTGGGTAAGTAACGATGTTTATCGACTAAAAAGATTGCAATACTGCTATAAATTTCTAAATTATTCGCTAATGCTAATAAGATACATTGTTACGTCATGTTTAGGTGTTTGAATTTAAACTCTATTATAAAAGATGTAAAGATGTAAAAAAAATTGTATAACTCAACGCATAATAATTTGTAAATTCTAAAGTAAAACGTTCTAAGGTCTGAATGTTTCATATTGATTACCTGCTACCTACCTCATAAGATACACCACTATCAGTCCCTGCGTCCCACGGATACAACTTCAGTTCCCTCTCAGTAAGCCAAGTATTATCCTGACAGAGCTCGAACCTATTGACCCCCAAGAACCAATCGGGGGAGGGGTGTAAAGCAACTACCGCCGTGAACAAATGGTTGGTTTTGTCCGCGCGGAAGAACGCGTAAGTAGGATTGCTCATTTTTGGGTAGCCATGGCCTTTACCTTTGATCAATGTACGGACGCCGTTGCCAATCTAACAAACCAAAATGATATATTGTAGATTTGCTTCTAATGGTGATCATCCTCTTGCAAGAATGCAAACGGAAAACTCAACAATACAGTTAGAGAGGCATAATACTGTCTATGCCCTTGGAAAAGTTTAAAATTTTATTTTAAGAGATACTTATTAAACTCTAATTTAGTTTCTTGTTAAAGCTATACTTTTATTCGTAGAAACCTATACACGTACTATTTAGTCAAAAAGCTACCACAATATTAATTTAAAAAAAACTTCTTTACTATACTTACATTTTCCCGGATTTCTGCTTCTAGATTACTAGAGTTTGCATACTCTGCGAAATCTTTAAAACCTGGTGAGGCTAAGGTACCAGGCGTCCATAAAATATAGTTGATGTCATGGGAAGCTCCTACGAGATCGCTGTAGCGAGGCACCCAGTCATTTTCAGGGTATAATTGTGGGTGCGTATTACGAGACCATATTCCGGTAAAGGTGAGCTACAAAGAATGCAATACATTTGTATTTATGTAGCTTAGTTTTCGAGCAAATGGAATTTAGGAGGAAGGTATCATCCTTTAAACTTGGTGTTATACAAAATTATACACTTACACGAACACAATATAGTACATAACCTTTATACCTACCTAAGTAATGTGCCAATGCTTTTAACGTAACGTATAAACTAGGGTCGCAAATTATGTTGTATTACAATAATACCCTTCCCTCACCTCATACTTAGCCTCATCACAAATCTGGCAGTCCAGGTTTAACTGTGGAGTAACATCGTCAGGCTGGCTCAAATCTTCACATAGACGTAGAGTCAGCGGAGCACCATCCTCGAACCAAACGTCATCGCTCTCCGCAACCATAGTTCGGAAGATCACACAACCATTTCCAGACTGTGGGGCTTGCCAGTACACCTTACGTAGCAATACAAAAGTTTTGTCAAGTTTAAAATTATAAAAGATATTATAATGAGTTATGTAAAGGACTACAATTCTCAATATTTTTTTTCCTCTCATCACAAAAGCTGTACACACAGACAAGCTACGGTCAAAGGTATTTTTCGATTGGAAGTACTTTTGGTTGAATAGAGGTCGTAGATCTAACATTTTACATCACAAAATACATTAATTGGTTGGCGGTGAAGAACTTAGTATAGTTTCTCCGGTTGATATGGACAAAATGTATCTGTATAAGAAGAAAATTAGGTATAGACTGGTTTACATCTAGGTACAATTTTTACATAATATCTCTCACCTCTACAGACGATTTCGCAGACGCCATAGCGTTTTCCACGGAGTATAAACATCGATCACTAAATTTAGCCGTTAAAGTGCTTTGAGGCCTGAGTTCTCCGGGATACAAAGGTATCAGTCTTCTGGGATTCCTGGGATCAACTTTTGTGTCCCCTTCTGCTGATATTATGAAACTTGTGAAGAGGGAGTCCTCATCAGTTGATATTATTTTTACTGAAAGAAAAAAGGACTATGCTAAAGTAACGCGTATTATTAAGTTTATTTGGACATTGCGTAGCGACTGGAAGCATTGATTCTACAGATCGCTGAATTCTTCTGACATAAATTTCTTGTGCTTGTGAGCGCGTTGATATAGATCCCAGTCATTAATTTATGAGGAGAGACGATGCCCAGAAAACTAAAGTCCATAAAACTTTGTTGAAGTTCATACTTACCCACATAAAGTTGCTCAGGCATGTAAGTATCTTCTGCACCATCTATTACTAATTTAAAACGACCGTCAGAAGGTGACGATTGCGAAATGGACCCATAAGGTCTTCTATCACAACGAAAACTAGTCACTTCAAGCTTAAAAGCTGTATTCAAAATAAGTATCCATAAAGAAAATTTCAATGGATATTTATTTTTCATTTTGCAGCAGCAAGTTGTACTCTCGACAGCACAAGTAGAAATAACATCTTATAAGCAGATGGTCAGGATAATCAACAAGTTAACGCATATCGGTTTCAGGATCGCATTTCTGTTATAATTGGTAAGTACTAAAGTACGAAGTCTTGACCTACTAATTCAGGAAAATGCAATGAGATGAGCGTTGTAATATCTATTTGACATTTATAGAATTGTTAATATTATGTTAATTAAAGGAAATGTAACATGACGTTTATTACACTGCGCCAGGATTGTAATAAAATATGTCCCCTTCAATAAATACTTGAATTATCCACTTTTAATTATACATTACTTTACTCTATTTCGTTCATCAACTTTAAATCTGCCAGCTCCAAAACAATAGAATGTTTAAAAGAAATAACCACTGTTACCAGCCAGTCCTACCTAATATCCATATTTTTTAATATCTGTAACACGTTTCATGTGTGTAACTAAATATTTTCATTTTTATGTCAATGGTCCACAAACATAGTGGTCATTCGTAATCTCAAGACAATAAGCAACGCGTTGCTGGCTTTAAAAGAAACAAGAAACCCATTAGTTACAAGCTGACACTGATCATAGATGCAAGTAATATAAGAAGTAAAACACTGATTAATTTGATCGATGGTAATGAATAAGCGAGGAATTTTTAATAAGTCTTTTTAATTTTTAAGAAATTAACACACATGAAACGTATCACCATGCTTGTTTAAAGTCGAGAATAGTAGGTCTCTGGTACGATTACCTCATCCATTATTTTTAATCAGTATGCGGTGTTGATTTATATTCGTCTATTTATTTTACGACCCACTATTTCTATACACCCCAATTAAGTTATTATTTCGTAAGGTCCACTCTGGCTGTACACTGTGATTGTGTCAAAATGTTAGACGTCAACCTTCAGCCATTATAGTTGACATTACTGACTGTCATAATACTCAAAATGGTCTGCTGTGGATTGGATTGTAATTTACAAATTTTTAGACTTTAATTTCGTAATTCTACTACCGGATTATAGACTTGTTTGTTTATATTTCAGTACAAACTGTGAATAAAACGCGATATCGCAATAATTGAGTCTAATTAGATTAAGGGACAGGGCAGAGTTTAAAGAAAATTTATGGTCGCGTTCGTATTCGTGTGGAAAGGAAGTAATTTGTCAAATGGTGAATAGATGTCTGCAAATCCAATAAAAATGCCGTCGGCAACGAAAGATTCTACTATTCTGAAGATAGCGGTGGAGATGTTAAATGCTTCAGGTAAAGTGCCTCAGTTGATAGAATTTGACCAGAGCCAGCCTTTATCGAGCTATATTCAACTTCTGTGCAAGCAGTGGAATTTGTTAGACCCAGAAAATTATGCGTTACAGTTTTCGGAGAGCAATAACCAGAATTATATCACGGAAAAGAATCGGAACGAGATAAAAAATGGCTCGGTGTTGCGTCTTGAACAATCACCAGCGAAAACAGTACAGGACATTCTCGCTAATATCAACAATGGCTCTGAACAGGAACAAACTGACGCTCTTTGTAAACTATCCACTGTGAGCAGTGATTTGACGTTCGCGCTTGAATTTATCAACAAGAAAGGTTTATCGCTTATCATAAACAACATTGAATCTGGTAGGTTCAAGGGAAGTTCCCTTAAATACGCATTGGTTACGTTTGTTGAATTAATGGACCATGGTATCATATCCTGGGATATCTTGGAAAACCAGTTTATTAACAGAGTTGCTAGCTTTATCAGTAACCAAGCTAATACTCAGGATCCTAAAGTAATACAATCATGTTTGTCTATTCTTGAGAATATTGTACTGAATAGCTCGGGGAAGAATTCACATGTGGAGAAGGAAATTACAATTTCCAGCCTAATATCTCATCTCCAAAAACCATATCAAGACACTATTATTCAGCAGAATGCTATAGCTTTGATAAATGCTATATTTTCGAAAGCAGACATGACAAAACGAAAAATGATCGCTGGGACTTTGTCGTCAAAACAAGTGCGAAATGTTATATATGACAATTTGATCAGCCCAAGAGAGGCACCGGGTACAGAGCTTGATCATCAGTTATACGTACTCCAAACACTTACCTTAGGGCTCCTTGAACCAAGAATGAGACAGAGGGCTGATTCGCAAGAACAAGAATCCCAAGAAAAGATTAAGGAATTACGAAAAATTGCATTTGAAAACGATAACAACTGTAACAGTGAAGTTACAACGCGTCGGCAAATGGGAAGCTTCTCTAAGGACTACAAAAAGCTTGGATTCATGTTTGAAATAGATCCCATAAAGGACTTCAATGAGGTTCCACCTGGTGTGTTAGCTTTGGACTGTATGTTATACTTTGCAAGAACTTATCCGGAACATTATGCTAAAATTGTCCTGGAAAACAGTTGCAGGGCTGATGAACACGAATGCCCATTCGGAAAGACTAGCGTAGAGTTAGTCAAGCAATTATGTGATATATTACACATTGGGGAGCCTCCGAGTGAACAAGGTGTCAAATATCACCCATTGCTATTTACACATGATCATCCCTTTGAAGAATTATTTTGCATTTGCATTGTTTTACTGAATAAAACTTGGAAGGAAATGAGGGCCACTACTGAGGATTTTGTTAAAGTATCCAGTGTTGTTAGAGAGCAGATATGCAGAGCATTATCAGCATTTCCGAAAGGATTTGATAAGTTTCGTCAAACGATAAATCAGCTGACGTATACTGAAATAACACAGATTTGGCAACAAGAACGTACTAACAGAGAAGTGTGGGAGTCACGAGCGACACCTATTATTGAATTGAAAGAGAAAATTACTCCTGAAATTATAGATTTGATCCAACAACAAAGATTAGGAGTGTTAGTCGGTGGTACCAGATTTAAGAAATACTCGTCTAGAGGTCAGAGGATGAAAGATAAGTTTTGGTTTGTGCGTTTGTCTCCTAATCACAAGATTTTACACTATGGCGAGTGTGATGAAAAAAGTACCCCAAGTTTGGAAGAACTCACATCAAAATTGCCAGTAGGTGATATCAAATGTGTAGTAGTTGGTAAGGAGTGTCCACATATGAAAGATTTGAGGGGACGTAAAATTAATCCGCATTTAGCATTCTCTCTTATTTTAAAATCGGCTGAAGTACCATCCCTTGACTTTGTGGCGCCTGATGAACAAATCTTTGATTACTGGACCGATGGTATCAATGCTTTGCTCAAAGAAAAGATGTGTAGCAAGTCTTTTGAGAATGACTTAGAAACTTTGTTGTCTATGGATATCAAAGTCCGGCTACTTGATGCAGAGGGCATTGACATTCCCAAAGATCCTCCCCAAATTCCCCCAGAACCAGAAGATTATGACTTTTATTATGATAATAACTAAATAAGTATGTAATATGTATTACCGCTTATATTTTGAATTGTATATAAAATCAATTTTGTACTAGTATTATCCGATTTATGAAAAGTATATAGTAGTAGGCCATATTATGACAGTTTTTAAGGGTCTTAAAATTGCTTTGTATTGTTAACAAAACAAAGAGATTGTCAAAAATAAGGAATGCTATTTCATTTTCCAAAGACAAAAATATTTTATCAAAAACTTTCTGATCCAAAAATTTTATAATAATATGGCGACATCCTTAGTTTTTTTATTTATATGTTTGAACACTACTATACATTTTATAATGCATTTAATTGGATGTCTCATTTTGTACTGAAATGTATTTTTGGACCAGTTTTCATTCCTTTTAACTTATTACTGAAAAGCTTATTTTGTAATCAATCTAGTATAAGAATATTATGAAGTTATGGGATATGTAATGTAATTTATAGGAAAATGTAGTGTTTATTCTTGTATTTCACAATATTACTCCCGGATTGGGTATTTTAGACTATTTTAATATTATTTTGAGTATAGACAATCATATCTAATTATAAAGGGTTAAGTTAAAAAGCAGTTGTATGTAATTTTTAGCAACTTTTATTTTTATGAAGCACAAAGTATTTGAATTGTCTAAGTTTCATTTTACATACAAATATATTGTATTTTAATATACATACTACTAATTTTAAATACTTAAATAACAATGTAATCAATATCCATTTAGGGATACAAATTAAATTTAAGTAATACTTTCAATTATGTTATTAAGCATCTGCGGCCATAATCCAATATTATATACCAAAGATCTAGAGAACAGAGTTTTATTTAACAATATCAGTAATAAATAATGTTATTAATAATCTTTACTTTTATTTATACAATATATAGTCAATAGTCACTAGATATATATGAATTTGTACCAAGACAGTCTATCTAGTTGATTACGAATAAGAAAAAATTAAATGTAACATACACAGAAGTACAAATTCTTATACGTACATTCAAATTGTCATTTATATAAATGCATCTAAAAAGTGATAGAGATTGTCGACTTTCCCTGCATTCCCATTTCTCAAGCATTCTTAACAACCTATTTTTCTGTGTTAATACATTTTAAATATTCGATAAAAGGTGCATCTAGATTAGTACTAAAATCATGATATTACGATTCGGCTGTCTCCCTTTAAGACCTAGATTTGAAGTAGGTATTACGTGTTTAGGTATAACGTCATTAGTTTTAATGAGAATTGAGATCCACATTACAATTCACTTCTATAGGAGTCTCTTTCAAATACTGAAAAGAGACTTAAGAATAAATGGTTATAAAGAACTAATTGGAAGGCGCATGTGGGCGTGGCCCTGAAGCTACAAGTAGGAACAATGTTCTCTACTTCAAGTAAATTTCAAGTGATACATTCGGTTTCTATCATGGGCAGCTTGAGCGCGCTTGTCGAAATAGCAAATTTTATATGTATAACAAGTCGTACTTCAATCACGTAATTCAATCAACTTTAGAAAACGAACCATAACCCATGGTAATAGATTTTAATTTGTTATGAGCTGTTTTGTGTGTTAGGTTAATTTAGGTAAATTGTAATTTTAGTTCTTGACGAATTATCGCGAACAAAATATAATGTGTAAATGAGTGAGTTTGGCGACACTGGGTTTCATAGAAAATTCGTAAGTTGATTCCTCTAAAGTCTAACTGTATACATATATACATTTCTTGCTCTGTATCCATTCTTTTACTAATGGGATGATGTACAAATACAGGGGATTGTTTTAAATAATTCAAAATAACTGAATTCTGCAAAAAAAATTGCAAGTAAAAAAGTTGGTCTTACTTTTGCTTATTTTCTGACAAAATGGTAGGGTATAATACTTAACTGTTTGTTTAATTGCCCCTATGTACCTAATACATAATGTAAGTGAAATCTTAAGTCAAAATTGTCCAGTTTGTGATATAGTGTAGTATAACTTGATTATTTATCTAGGGCCGGCACAAAACAAGTGGGAACAAAACTTGCTTTTTTGATTACATTTTTGTTCAATTATCTGCTTCATTTACGACTATTTTTTGTTAGAATGTTTCAATTAGTATTAAATAATAGTTAACAGTTTGTGTTACATATAAGGGGCTTACAGTTTGAGAGGAAGGCATTGCAAGATGTACAAGCAATTTTTATAATAGGTAATTAAATTAACGTCAATATTTAAAATAAAACTTTCTCAGAATAAGATGAAAAACAAAAAGCAATATTGAAGGTCCCTACAGGCGGAAACATAATTATTGCAATGAAAATTATATTTTTAACAGAAAACAAAATATACCTATAATTCAAAATCAATAAATAACATTTTAATGATGCCGCGATGAAGATAATAAAAATATAATAATTATCAAACAAGTCAATAATGTGAGCTACGGTGTGAAAAAAATCATTCTAAGGCAATAATCACACACATTTAGTCATTCGAGTCATATTTGGCAATCGGTTATTTTCAATAACCTATCTATATAATACAATACCTGGATAGGTTCGTAGTTAAATTAACTACTGTATAACATAATATTATTATTTGACGGTTGCTAGGCAACTAAGGTAGCAATAATTACAGATAGATTATTGAAAACACCCGTGAATTATCTGTGTATTAATTATAACAATGCTATAACATCTTATTTCAACTCTGATTTCCGTAACTGTCATAAAGTAAAAACATCATAAATATTTCACAATTATCTTGATCAATTAGTATTATACCTAGAGGTTCCATAATTTGCATTAATTATATCCGAATCAACTGAAGATTGTTATGGGGAAACGTATTCTTTGTCCCAAAAAATACTATTCACCAAGTCATTGTGATACTATTATTTTAAATTCAATTACATTTCACCAAATAATTACGACTTTACTCATAACTGTCGAAATATGAAGTTTGTTACAAAAATCTTGGCTATCCCATTTCTTACATTCTGGTCCTTCAAGCCACATTTTCCATACACGCAAAAAAGGTTCAAATCATGCCTTACGTTGTCAAAATTACGTACCTACTGCAATATACATACATACACTGTCCCGCCAAAAAAAAGAACTGCAGAAAAAACAAATTTTTGTCATAAATTAAAAAAAAACAAGTTTAATTACTCTATACTGAAGCTCCAAAAAAAAAATTTAACATGTGTACTAGATTATTTTCAGTGTATTTCTCGTCATTTATATCAATTAAAAGTCACTCAATTTCACAAAAAATGCAACGCAATTTTCATCTTAGTAGGACAGTGCACGCGTCAAAATAATAAAACAAAACACGTCAAATAAACTTTAATTCACAATCTACTGCATTTTGGAGACTTCGAATTTCGTATTAATTATTTCTTCATCTGAGTCTAAAAGTGGAAGAGTACTGGCTGGTATATTTTCTTCGACCCATCGTAAATCTGAGTCTAGAGAGTTATTTCTTGCTTGTTTAACTTCGTTAGACTCAGCCGAGCTAGTTCCACGCATTTTAACACCATAGGCGTCGTTTACAAATTGTTCTTCCTCTTCTGTAATTGAAAATTTATTGATGAACTAACGGTCGGTTTTACTTGCGCAGGTTATAGTCTTAATATAATTAGAGTAGTTTCATACTATTACTAACTACAAAAACGCTATGTGAACGGCCGTCATCGAAGCGTTAAAAAAGCGTTTTATTCAAAATCTCTTAGGAAAAATTTCCAATATAATGTTTTATTTTTTAATATTATTTACAGTGCTTGCTTCAATCTTTGGAATTTATTGTTCCTCTCTTCTTTCAAACATACTTCATTAGATA
Organism: Lerema accius; assembly: GCA_001278395.1. Taxonomy (NCBI): domain Eukaryota; kingdom Metazoa; phylum Arthropoda; class Insecta; order Lepidoptera; family Hesperiidae; genus Lerema; species Lerema accius. The sequence goes on along the minus strand of LGAG01001189.1, from coordinate 317,514 downwards.
GATGTAAGATAGTCTTTAAACATTCTATCTTTACCTTCCACATAACCATTACACTGAGGATGATATAAAAAAGTCGTAGGAATCGTTCAAGTATTACATAAAGCAATTATTGAAGACTTTTAACTGTACCTCCCCTGTAACCGTGGTGGACTATGACCTGTACTACTGTGAGAGGAGACCCGAGCCCAGCAGTGGGACAGTTATGGGTTGCAATGATGATGAAGTGAACGATACATACCATCGTCATCTTCAGCATTATCCAACAATGGTGTGAAGGCATATCGTTGGTTGTTGTTAGTAGGCCGCCACAGTATCATAATGACGGTTAATACGCCCGCGAACAACATGTGCCAGAACGCTTCGTCTAGCCATACGTCCTTCCAGTCCTGAGAGAGATATCCTTCGAGTTATCCTACGTGTGTTATGTTAGCAGTTTTAAAGTTACTATTCCCCCCC